>NAOQ01000366.1:26247-46991 GCA_002751075.1 Ichthyophonus hoferi
GTCTTATATTTTTCGGGAAAAAACACCTACTATTATTGGTTTATAAATATAATTCAACAATTATTATTACATATACCCAGGATTATCATCTCTCACTGATCGTTCATACTGTGCTATTACCACAATTACACGTACGAGTATTAAGGAGAGAACTTCTATTTAATTGGAAGATAATTATAACTAATATAGACAGCTAGGGATAGAACCATCCATATGCCTTCTCTTACATCATACACATTTCAGCCTTCTATTGAAAGTGAATCAGAGCTAAGAGCTGCCTCTCTTGATTGACCAGCAAGAAAAAATTCCGTACAACACCAAATAGGAACCCTCAAGCCTGTACAAAAATTACTAGCACCAGCCATAGATTGCTATAATGTTCAATTTTTGATCTTTTCATTTTTTTTTAATATTTTTTAAAGTTTATTTACCAACCAAAATACTCACAACTGGGCTACAAGTTATAAAGTAAATTCATAAAATAATTAACTTATTATATTGTGACTTATTATTATCAACTTGTATTCTAAAAAATATTTCTTCACTTTTCCAACTATGCTGTCAGCAGATATATAGAGACAACATTAATTAATATATTATATATTATATTAAAGGCAATTACAATATAATACTATACAATCAGTTAATTTACACTTTAACTATATATATTGCTCAATAATTCAATTTAAGTGGAAAAAAAAACATATGAAGTGTAATTTTACATACAAACACTACATTTTAACACTCGGCCAAATGAGTTATCAGTAGATATATAATCAATAGGAAATAAAACTTGTATTGATTTTATTGAGTTCTATTTTAAAAATTGTGGTCAGGTTTTCTGCGGGTCAAACCATTTGTTAACTGCTCCTCAATCTCACGTTGTTGATATAAAAATATAGTAGCCTTGGTCTTATTACCTGACAATGTGTTGTATCGTTACTATCTAAAGAAGCAACACCAGACTCAACTAATCGAACTTTTAGTAAAGAAGCTGAATTGTGAACGCCTTGGTTCTAATTTACCCAAATAGCATGAATTATTACATTATATTATATTAGATAAGAAATTTATGTTATAATAATATATATTAGAAGTCACTATTTCTGTAGAATGTGTGTAGAGTTTTAAACACCCCCACACCCCCAAGAGGTGTCGCAAATGTCTGCAACAAGAGCCTTTATTATGGACTTTTGTTTTCGTTTATACTCTTTTCTTGTCATATCTTGACTCTAGTTTTGTTATCTTGTTAGTGTAACTTACAAATGTTCCATAAAAAAATCTATCAGGTTGAAAGATATACGCAACTAATCATCAATCCTGTGCCACTTTAATTTTAAGTACTTATAATTTAAAGGTGCAATCGCAATTAACGATCTTTTAGCAATATATAACTAGTCAATCTACAGCCTAAATTGTTGAAACAGTAAAAGTGTAAGGTAAACATACCTTGTCTTTATAATAGGCTGTTACCCTGGTAATAATGCATGTCAGATGGCGGACTATGGTATAAACAAAATTAGAAACTCCATCTCAACCACACAATGGTTAATTTGTGCTATTCTAAACACGTGATGTAGTGAGACTGAATTCAGATAAAACTTTATATCTAATATAAAGTGGTATACAGTAATCAATTTCAATTTGAATTATTACGACATAGGTTTGATAGATAATTTCTGCTATTTGATTAATAGTCAATAATAAATTACATAAATACAATATGATATATTCTAATACAAGGAAATAAACAATCAACAAATCATTATAATGCATTACACAGCCTCCAACAAAATTATGTAAATCCCAATTAAATAGAGCCAAAAACAATGTTATCAATGACAATTTCATGCACTACCACTAGTCTCCTGCTATGCCAGCCAAATTATCAAAAGATATGTAAATACAGTATTATTGTATTATGTTAGTTAGGGTATTATGCTGCAATACCGTATAATCAATTCATCTACAATAACTGTTGGCTTTTGTGAAAGAAACATAAATACAAAGCATCATTCAATAATATAGACGCTTTTGGGTAATATAATAATACATATTATAATATTGATTTTAAAAAGCGTTGGAGAATATTAGGTAGAGAAAGGGGTGTTCTTGTGACCTATATTCGTTTAGAAGGAGCGAGGATCCCAAATTAAGGAGCGCTTAAATGCGCCTCATTGCATACACGGAATACAGATATACTAAGACGTATTTTTTTTAATAAAAAAACAAGTCAGCAGAACTTGCCTTCAGGATGCATAAGAAATGTGCTATTTGGACCCAAAACATATGATCTAAGATGAATTATTATATATTTGCAGGATCTCTATCTTTGACTGGCTCAATATTGATATATCATTTTAGATTACCACTTAACACCAATAAGTTACACTAATTAGATGTTTATAGCCATATAAAGAAACCTCTGCACAATACATCACATTCAATGTGTCCAATTCAAACCCCTTGTCGGGGACTCATTCAGAGATTGTATTCGAAACAAGGAGCACAAATGCCTTGCTCCTGCCCCATGGAACTGCCTCCACAAGCAACAAAAACACATATCGCATCACCCCCAGGTGCAACATATCTATTTCAAAAGAAGGTTTCCCTATGCAAAGCAACAATCCAAATTCATCAAACATGATTGCCTTTAATTTACGTGGGCAGATATTCCCACAGAAGACGTGAAAGCAGAAGGATAACCGATTTCTCATTCATCATTTTTTCTTGACCATGAGAGAGACGAGTCTTTCAATAACATCAGTGTCATTCACTCCTGCCACTAATTTACAGCCCCAAGCAGGCTTTGAAGACCTCTCTGAGTCAGTGGGAGAGTATGTGGCAGGTCCGTCAGATGATAAGAGTAATGATGACGTACCCATATGACAACAGATAACTGAACAACATACTTGGTTAGAGCGGGCTGTTTTTATTATTCAATGTTGTTTTCTTTAATATTTTGTTTGAAAGCGGGCGTTATTTTCTGGTTAACACCCGTATTGTATTGCTCGTGTTCAATATTAAGTGGAACCAAATATACATATTCTTATTGGCTATCTTATTGGCTAATACAATTCATGAAAGATAACAACAGAAACCCACTAGGAATGCCTAATCTTATCTAGATAAGACCACACTGTTTCTTATCTAAATGGCTCATTAGCCGACTTACTAATGTAAATGATTGCACACTATGTGCCAAAAATTTTAATTTGGATTATATGTTTATTTAGAGTTAACAAGCTTGTAACATATCTTTAGCTGTTGATTCATTTCATCTGATTAAGAACTGTTTTTGTATTACACAAGCAATTGGATTTGTTTATTTGTATCTATTTCTTATGTGAATTACTGAGTTACTAACCTCGTACTACGCTATTTGACTGGTTAGGTTTATCCAGTTTAATTAATTGGAGCTGAGGCTCAAAAGACAATACTTTAAATAGACATTTTTATCTCGGTAATATTATATTAGCACCGATTGATCTGTGGCTCAGCCATGGGGTTTCACCATAGATCCAATATTTGCTTTTTACGGTAAAGGTATTAACCTCTACAATAGTGCATCCCCACAATAATATTGAAGATCCGTCCGAGTGAAAGCAGTAGCGTAAGTGGTGTTATATGTAATTGTCCCTTTATAATAAGGAAATATGCTAAAATCCATATCTTTAATTACTTTTGTTGGGACCATATTAAGTATACTGACAGGTCGGTAGATTGGCGGGAAGCTGTATAATGCCAACTCAGTCCATTATCAAGGACCGAAAATTAATGAATTTTTTTTACATCTTAGTTGATTCATGGGTATTGCTTTAGTATTTGTTATGGCATCTAAAAAAAAAGTAATCAGAAAGAAATTTAAGCGTTCTTTAGCATTAACACCTAAAACTATTCTTTGGTCAGTGAGAAGGGACAACAAATCCAAAGTGATAATATCTTCTGACTCAGTGATACCAGCGGAACGCATCGGGCTCTTTCTACCAAATAGACAATATCAATCTGTTACCTTCCTCTTTTTTCTAAAACTGTATGTCGACGTCAAGCTTAGAGGCATCATTCTCCACTGACACGGAGTCAATACCGGACACAATATCGGAAGACATCAGAAATATACAAGGAAATTTCCGACAAGAACGTCTTTCAAGCAACTAGTATTAGATCAATCATTTCATGATTCCATTATTACCAGCCTCTCAGCTGTACTATGTATTCCTTTGAAGTTGACAGTCTTGCAACACTTTTTTATTACTTTGAAAATATCAAGATCAAATAAAAGTTTACTCCAATTGGTTATTTGGGATGCCATCTATGCTATTCTGATAACCAGCATGGCTGGATAATATTGAACTGGGAAATTAAGACCTGTTTCGGTTTTCTAAAATTGTGTTTTTCTTAATTAGAACTTTACGTTTCACTCTACTACATTCACCTTCAATGTTGTATTCAAAATATCATTGGGAACATACTAATTTTGGGGACCTTCCTCAAAGTAGATTACTTTCTCTTTCTCTCTTCTCTTTTTTCACAGATGCCAACGTTTAAACACTTCGGTAGTCTCTTGGACTGTACTTATTTTGATATTGGTGATCACTTATTAGGTTTTCTAAATTTACATGGTAATATCTTCATTAGATATTATCTATCATCTTTGAATCTCAATAATCAAGGGTCTAATACATTCTGTAGTACATCTTGCCAGTGGCTTCTGTATCTCTATCTACAGGGCATTCTAGATCTCACTATCTAAAAAACCTTTTAATGAGCATCAATGAAGACTTTCAAGCAGTTATCTCTATTGGAAATAAAAAATAGTACCAATATTCCTAGGCTATGTCTTTGTTTGCGTGTAGGTGTTATTGATATAACTAACATCAGGTAGTGAATAAGTTAATGTTCTATCAAATTCTTCCTGAAAATTGCATTTTTGGTTGAGAATAAGTGGAGTCCTTAGCGGTTTACATAGAAGTTCTATATAAATATAAGAAATGTGATCTATATCTGGTTGAGAATAAACAGTAGTTGTATATGTATTAGAAGATAGATTAATATCATATTCTACTAGTTAGCCTTCTTGATCGGTATCCGCATTAGAAATTTCTACTTCTTAAAATATAACTTAGATAATTATCATGGACTAAATATTAGTACTGAAAATTATATTATATTATATATTAAACGTCAATACATTAATACATTAAAATTATTGAGTGTGCCTGGGTCCCTTCCACATGATGTTATTGCTGCAGCATATAAACCAATTCAAGATGTTTGTATTGGGATTCAATAATCATCTTTGGTTTCAACACATCGTGATTGACATGTGCAATTGGTCCCTTGCACAATGGAGTCACTACTGTATTATGAGGACTATTTAAAATAGTTTGTTAATCACCTTGCTTATGTACCTCTTAAAGGTATTTTTAAGAGATATTTTATTGTTTAACTGGTTATCCATTTATGAATGTACACTTATTTTTAGGTTTAAGATTACAGCTTAGTAAATTAATGGTATAGGTCTGACCGCATGTGTTTAAATTGATCTAATTAATCATCGATACACTTATATTACCTTTCTTGGCACTGGCAAAATATTTACTTAAAATAAAATAACTTTAATTAGATTATTGGCGTTTATTCATAATTACCAGTAGGAAGTTCTCATGCATATAAAATTGAGTATTAAGGAAGTCTTTCTGCAATGCAGAAAGGGCCGGTTCTGCATAATATAGATTTATTTATGTAGTTGAAGATTATACTTTTGTATGTAAGCTAACATCTAAGCATAAATTCAATAAAAATTATAGACATTACTATTAACACTGTAGCAGTCATAACAATTTAAAAATGTAAGTTGATAAGATTATGTCAATTACAATAACAAAACTCTTTTAAATCATAATTGAAAATGACTTAAAATTAAAGCCTCGGGATCAATGAGCAATTAAAATGCTGTAGACTCTCTATTGGAAGATCAATTGATGAACATTGATCCTATTTCACAATCGTTACCATAATGTATATAAATTCTTTTGGAATCCGTAAGTATTAATAAAATAATAGTAACATATATTAAAAATAAAACTAGTGCAAATATATGCAGATTGACCTATGATATGGTAAGATTCATTGGTGGTAACCATAATCTATTAATGGTGTAATTCTATCTTTATCTTATCATATCTTGACCTTAACAAAGACACAAACAAATCTCAGTTGGGTTTTGAGGTATGGGCTTTATTGTTCATATTTTATTTTTATTCTTAAATCAGGAGCCTATAGAGCAGTTTGTTCTGCATTGTAGAACTTAAAGCATAATTATTATACTGTTATATAATTTATTAATGATGATACCCCATATTCAGATTATTGCATGTCCATTTTTTTCCTCATTGCCAAAGCCTTACTTCAAATTTTCAATGCTCAGTGCTGCCTCCAAGGTATATTTTCGGAGGCAAAGACCAAATCAATCAGTGCTTTATTTTTTTGAAGTTGTTGTAAAGAGGAGCAAAAGAGGTTAGATCCTCTGAGCTTCTTAATCTAAATATATCATTAGAGGTTGATTCAAGATCAATATCCAGAAAGAGTGGTCTTGTTGGGCAACTTGACGTTGGAAGCAGAAAAAAATTTAAAGTTTAGAAGGAAATGTAACTTTCACTTTTTTATCAATTTTTATAAACTAAGCGTGGATGATGGATGTAAACAATAGTCTGCACTTTGGTAAAATGTCATCTTCTAAAGAATTTGGCATTGGGGTTCTAGTCATACCCTATTAATAAAAGGCAAATATTTTTTATGTGTTTATGCAGCATTCATTTGTGTTTAGAATTTCTGGTCCTTGATACAGACTTTATTTGGTTACATAGTTGTGGTCAAAATGGCTGGCCAGCAGTTAATATAGTCTTAACAACTAGGCTAATTATTAGACTTTAAGCTTATGTTATAATTTTAATACCTTCTACTGTATTTTTTCACTTGACTTGAGTTTTACATATATGTCAGTATGAGGTTTAACTGATGTATACAGAACACTAATTGCTGTATTCAAATACTTAGCTTAAAACTGTATTAGTTTCCTAATTTTTATTATGATTTAACAGACATTAAAACAAAATATCTAAGATAAACTTAGGACAAATCACTATGAATGTCTATATGTAGTTGATAAGTTATAACCATGATAAAAATAAGCAATAATGAGTGCCATATTGCTAAAGTAATAAACTTTATGCAAAGGTTTGTTAAAACAGGAATATTTAACTATTTTAGATATTTCTTGATATATCTATAAACCTTTACTATTATTAGCAATTATTATTGCCTATGTAGCATGGGAAAATAGTTAGTGCAATCTATTAGTGCAAAGCAACAGTCCAAGATTCTATGAAAAATTGAACCAGCCAGTAGCAGTGGCCCTGCAACTATATAATAATTCATTTGAAATTATGTTTTGGGGTCCAGATAGCACATTGCTTAGTCGTCCTGCCTAAGAAAAATCCTGTTGACTTACTTAATCATAAGAACAGGTCTTAGCATATTTGTACTCGGTGCATGTAAAGGGACACATTAATACGCCCCTTCATTTTGTATTCTCTCTCCTTCTAAACAAGCATAGGTTGTGGAAACACTTCTGGCTACTTACTATTTCCAACTGCTTTTTTGCTTATAAATGATGTATTAATTTGTGTTAGTTGAGTTGTATCTCAGCCTAGTTTCATGTGTTAGCCTTTGGAGCATATCGAAATATCAAATAGATAATTAGATGAATTATCTGCCACATATTCTTATAAGTTAACAGCTGAATTTTAATTTGCTTCAGTGGAAAAGTAAAAATAGAAATATAAGATCTAACAGAATCAAGAAAATTCTTGAAGTATGTGAGTTTTATTGGAATTAACCAATATCATGCTATACTCTTCATTTTGTCACCTTGGTTTTGGGTAAGAGACAGTGTACATTTATGACTAGATGCAATAAAAGACTTGGGTATGGTACAATTCAATATAAGCATATCAAAGAATAACTAAGAATACCATGTACTTGATAAAATGTTTTGTTAATATACAATTTCGAAGATCTTGGACATTTTTCATTGAGAAAGCCATGTTTATTATCATAGAAACGGAAAGAACAGAGGGTAAATATACCTTGTCTTTATTTAAAACTGTTACCCTTAAAAGGATACATGTAAGGTGGCAGACTATAGTATAGACAAAACTAAAAACCTTGTCTCAATTACACAATGTTAGTTATTCCATTCAATATACATGTTTTGTGATAAGACCAAATTTTGATCAATCTGCATACACAAGAATTAATCTTAATCTGAATTGTTGCTATGTAGATTTGACATATTTTCTACTATTTAATTGATATCAAATAATAAATAAGTAGAATATATGTTGTATTCTAATGTAAATGAATAAATGAGGAATCAATTTAACCTATTACACTAGTTTCATCCACTATAGTTCAAGACCAGCTGTCTTTATACTGATTTAATTGGCTATTATTCTCTAGTTAAGCACGATTAAATGAGTCAATCAAATCTATTCCAGGTCTGTCTATATTTCAAAAAAAAACTTCTATTGCTATTGGATTATCAAGATTAACCGTCTTTGAAAATACGCCAATACCAATTCCAAATTTCAACTTTAAGCCTTCAACATTATTGAAGAACAAAAATAAAAGCACTATTTTAGGATGTGGCATGGCACAATAAGAACACTTTATAAACATTCCAATACTTTTCAAGACGCGTAATAATAATCATTATCAAAAACCTTTTAAAGTAAAGTGCAAATGTATTCTAAAAATATTGTTGTAAGACAGCTAAAGATAGGATCATCATATACGCCTTGTCTTACAGCACACCCGTCTCAACATTCTATTGAAAGTGAATCAGAGCCAAGATCTGCCTATATTGGTAACCCACCTCTATTATACAACACCTAACTGGTGCCCCGGAAACCTGTGAACAAGTAACTAGAATTACCACAGATTGCTATAGATCTTATGTATTAATGTAGCCATTTAATTATGTAGCCATAACGATACGTACAATTAAAGTGTTGATAGTGTTGGAAAGTTATTCTCTAAATTTTATATCTAAAGATTTTTATGTTTTAAGAGGTCAACATATATAACTAATATATAGCTATATATAATTATATATCCATTAGAAAAAATCGAGTGCTTATGCTAGGTATGATCGTAGCTAAAAAAATATGAAAAATATTAACATTTTACTGACAATAAAACTAGTATCCGATGTACCGAGTTCTATCTGGCTGTTGTCATTAGGTAAACGGCAGGAAAAGTTCTAGCTAGCTGCTCCTGAATCATACCTTGTTGATTGATAGATATGCTTTTAACTTCTTATCTGGCAATGTGTCATGTAAGTAGTAACTATAATCCAATTGTGGCAGTGTGTAGACGGCTAAAGCATTGTTACAATCAGAAGAGGCAACAGCAGGCTCGACTAGTTGACCTTCTAGTAAAGTATTTAGATTATCCACTTCGACTTCCTTTAACAACCAGAAAAAATATATATAAAATATCGTAAATTGGATTCCACATTGAGCAGTTCAGCAGACTAGCCCTTAGTGCGGATACCTAGGAAACCGCAATTAATTGAGCAGTCAGTTGTTGGCTGATGGCCCAAGAAGATTCCCAAGTATTCCAGTAGAATCTGTTGGAATAATGGGATGGAAATGTTTGTTGTTTATTATGTTTCAACCTAATTTTAATGAAAAAATAAACGCAACTATTTGATTGCATTAAAAAATGAAGAAACTCGAGGGTTTTGATTAGTTTTAAATGAAAATGCGGTTTTAAATTCCAGACCAATTTTATATTACTTCTAGCAAAATGAAGCGAGCATCGGCATACTAATCTTGACCCGTAGTTGAATTAATTGCTTTATCTATTGAGAACCTTTTTATATGCATTTTAAAATAGAACGCTTATCAGCCTTCTTAGGATGGGGCAGGTTGAAATATTACCATTGCAACATAAATGTTACAAATAATATAATGGTAGAGTAAGGAAATAGCTGGGCCGATGTTATCGTGAATGTATCTTAGATGTTGCCAGATTATGGTTGAAAGAACAAGAGCCACTCGTTCAACCTCAAGTTTACGCAGGGTTAAAAGTATTGCCAGGAAACACGTGTCCTTTATATAACCATAATAACCATGTGTAAGATAACGGTAAAGCGATGTCATCAATAAATTCCAATCCATTTTAGGCCGCTCTCTATTCATTCATTGGTGAAACAGCTTGAATTAAATCAGTTAGGCTACTCCACGTGTATCTTGATACTATTGGTTTTACTGATAATCGAAACAAACTGTATCATAAATCTACCATGATTTTTTTGACGATAAACATTCAATACTATTATTTGTATAATATTTAAAGCCCGTTAACTTTAAAGGAGCACGTGGTATAGCCGACAAGCTGGTAAAATGCGGATCATTAAATTATTGATTCAATATTAGTTGTTTCAAACATTCTGAGTCAGATGAAATGATTCGTTAATGTAGATTAATCGAAAGTGAGCAATTGGACCAAAGATGTGGATATTAGCTAAAAAGCCCACCAAATAAGGATATATATGTTAGACCAATTGAAAAATTACGATCAAGTTATGATCAAGCAATTCTAGTGGCCCTTATTTGTCTTATATAAAACACATTGGCCAATAAGGATCTATATGATCATTTCTATTCGGACCTAAATATGGAACACTGCTACATTGACATCCGCGATAAACAAGGGTTGCGAAAAGAATAAAAGGAATGAAAACAGCTATTAAAGTCATAGGCAGTGACATCTAAACTATGTTAAACAAATGTTTTCCTTCTTACAACTTTTTAAATATATATATATTCTCATTGTTGGTTAGAGGGTACTTGGCCTACATTTTACAATCATTACCATAAGCACACCTAAGCACCTAAGCGTATTAAAGCAGGATCACTTTCAATTTGTAGAAACATACTTTAGACAGACAGCTGAAAAGAAGGAGAGCCATCATACACGCTCCTTACAACAAACTCATCTAATTTATCTTTTATTGAAAGCGGATCAGAGCTATGCGCTGTCTCTATCGCTAGCTCAGCAGGAGATAGCTCTAAGCAACCCCTACTTGGAGCCTCCGAAGTCTTTAGATAAGTCACCAGAACTGCTGCAGATCGCCATATGATATATATGGAATGTATATTAGCTCGATATTTATTGTGATTATTAATTAAGTATATCCTCGAGAAACTTCTAAACAGTAAAGTATAGAACTACCACAGATTACTATATTAGGTTATGAACTTTGTGCAATGCATATCTAAATATATGATGCTGTAAGTAATGCCGCACTTCATCTCGATCGATCTGCATTACATCGTCGGTCTAATGTCTAATGGTAAACGTGGTTTTGAAATTAGAGAGACATAGGTTATAATTGTAGCATTTTAAAGCAGCATTGATTGACATATTTATAAGCAGAATAATGAATTGTGGTTGGGTTTATTGAAACGATAACATTTAAGATAAACATTCCCGTGTTTATTTTAAGCCATTATCCGGACAATGATGCGTATTAGATGGCGGACTCTAAACAAAACTGGACGCTACGTCTTAACCGTTCATTTATACATTTTATTATATAAAAAAACACGTGATACGGTGGGACTGAATTTGTGTCAAATTTTTTATTGCATATAATATGGTGTACAGAAATTCGGTTCAATTTGATTCATTGCTGCTCAGGTTTGATAGACAATTTCTACTAACTGATTAGTAGTAGATAACAAATAAATACCATACATGTCATATTCTAATACAAATAAATAGATAAAATATAAGACAACCTCGAACGTAATATAGATAAGACCTATTTGGATGATTGTCATTGGATTCTTGGTAACCAGTAGAAGTGGCCATGTTAAAATTATATAGACGTCTCGGAATACCTCTAATAAAGCTAACGTATAACTATAACAATGACATGATAGCATACATTACCAATAATATATAGATCTATACATGTCAGTTATCCGATAGGATAGGGCTCTCCATCTCTGGGGTTTGAGAAAGGTAAAGGTATCGGAATTAATTTGATCTAGATTACAGAAATGACAGTAAATGACCGACGATATATGAAAACATAATAATAATAAAGCAATATTACACATCACACACTCATGTTTAAGTTATATGTGTATATTGAGTAAGCAAAAAGCTTCTCTTTTAAGAAACAATAAAAATTGTGAAAACAATATTTACGTAATTTTCATTATTCCTCATTAGATTGTCTGCTTTGAAATACACTATATTGATAAGTAGAATTATAATTACACTTTTAATAGAAAACGACATAGATAGTGAGTGTGTTTTAATTGGGATACATTTATTAGAGGAATTTATGTATATAATACATCCAGATGTACTATAAAATATCATAACCACAGCTCGGTCAAAATTATATGCATGTTAAAATATTTGTTTATTTTAATACAATTATTCATTTCCAATATTAAACAATAATATGTCAAACATTTCAAAAATAATTACCAATTGTCAAAACATTGATTTTAAAATAGTTCAGATAACTGTTGATACCATACACCTATGGATACAAATACAGTTACGCGGAAAGCACGCCACTGGGAATTAATAATATTTATTGTTTACTCAACTCTCTAGCTATTCTTATCAATTCCTTTTATGATATCTTATGGGATTAATGAAACGATTCCATTGGATATCAGCTCCAGCAAAGGCATGTATATCAGCATGTGCGCGGGCTGGTCTAATTCATTTTAAGTGAACGAGAACCAATAAGAAGACACATATAAATCTAAACGTGTGTATTTATATATACAAACAAAAACAGATTCACGAAATATTTGTGCATAGGCATACATATGTATACCATATATGTCTATATCATACCACCATTATAACCTTGTGATAAAAGGTTCTAGAATCAGCATGGTAAGGTGAATTATATTGGTGTAACACAGGCGTAACACAGCAGTATTCCTTTTCCAAATTAAGCCATGCTATATATTTATATCTTGTTGTACATAGGTAGAGGCATTTTCCTGTGTCTAACATTTATACCTAATTGAAGGGATAAAAGTTTAGGGGGTGTTTAATTGTGTAATCTTGCATATACGGAGTACATAAGGACACAGATAGGCTAAAGTATATTTTATTGTATATCAGCAGAAGTTGAGGAGTACGCCTATATATATAGTTGTGGCTCTGATAGATGTTCTCCAATCGGTATAAGCTAATATCAGTGTTTTTCGAGTCTAGACTGGACTGGAAAGCCATTCCCATCCCCCATTGTGCCAGTGCATACTTGACAGGGCAGTAAAAATGCGGTTGTTAGTGGTGACCCTAAGATTAAGCATTCTTACACTATCACTATGAACACTAGAACATTTAAGTTAAATTTGTGCCATGTGTCTCATTTTTTTTCTGAGAGCCCAGAGTAATTTTATCTATTAATTAGACGTAATTTTCCTGCTGATGTCACACCTCCTAGTTGTCATAATGGGTCGATATGGTTTCTGTTTGAATAGTTTTACGATATATATAAAAATGAAAGTCATCAGATCATTATTTTATATTGCGAATTACTGCATCTCTTTTTTTGGAGCAGTTTTATTTTTTGTTATCATGTACTCTGTCAATTATTTTTAGATTAACACCGCACTATTTGTTTGGCGTTCACATATTATAATTAGAAACTTAGTAGAACTAATCGGGATATCAAAATAATAATGCTACCGGCGGAAAGAAAGGTTCTGCCGGGAGAGTTCAAAAGCATTTTTTATCAATTCTCATGCACTGATACCATTGGCATTTTAAAATTGATTAGCAATCGTAAAATTTGAGCATCGATGGTAAGTTGTAAATGGCGACTATTATTGGCTGTTATTACCAATAACATTTACTATTGGCTATTGTTATCATTGCGGACAGTTACAATGCAAAATCACGCCAGTTCCATCCGATAAAACGCTTATACTTCATTGGGCAACAAAATAGATGGACCAATGGTTATTGGAGGTTCTCTCACAAAGTTCTATCACGCATCACGCCGTTTAACGTCTCTTTTCAGCAGAAGGATTATCTTATATATTTTTGAATTTTACCTCCGATGCAAAGTGTATGCCATATAAGTTATGCAATAAAACCCCATTTTCTGTACCCCTTTTCACTTACACTTCATGGATTTTGTGTGATCATTTTTTGCATTATTATATTATATTGTGCTTATTTTTTTCTTATTTATTTTATTTACGTACAACTAACAATATATTTTACCACTGTATTTACTAGATAGTTAGCGTTACTTTGTATTAGGATGAGTTGTGAAAATTGAATCGGGAATTAGAAAGTTGGAAACAAATATTTGCCTGAAAGCCACGTCTAAGATGCTCAGCATCGAGCAGATAGAGGTGGAGATTTGAAGATAAGAAAATAAGGAACAAACATCCAAATGATCCTATGATAATATTTATCAATTTAAGCCATTATTAATTATATTAAATAGTTTTACTAATATAAATAATTAAATAATTATGAAATTTGGTTATCATCATTTAATATGTCAAGGAATATATTTATGAAATTGTACATCTTGGCCTTCAGTTCCCGGAAGTGTACGTGTTCGTTTAAACTTTTCAATTGGTTGTTATCTTATTTTAACATATTCTATTGGACCAGGTACTTGGGGTGTGCATGCTTTTCTTTGTCCTCTGTGGTAAAAAATGCAAAATAAAAAGATAACAACTCACACATCAAAATAATTTTACTATTGAACCTTAAACAGTATCTGTTGACATACTTTATTTAATTATAGGTTTCTCGGAAATGCGAGGTTTCGGGGTATAACGGTTGCATAAATGGGAAGTTCATGAACAATTGATGAATAACCATTGGATCCCCACTCTTTTAAGCACATTAGTACTATGGGGATCTATTGTAAAACCCTCATTTGCCAATAATATATAAGTATGTCCAGACAAAAGGCTATCACCAACCAATAATAATGAATTATCGATTACCAAAGCCAGCACACAGTTATGTTTGTTTGTATCGTATATATTAACATATTAATTGAGTCTTGTAATTTCATTCATTCAGACTTAAGATTTGTAACGTGTACGTTGTTATATTAGCCCATTTTTCTTTTTTGATTTATTTATATTTCAATTTTTCAACATACACAGCCAAACCACTTTAACGATTAATAGTAAGAAAACGAAAATCTTTATCTCGCCAATTTTTTAGAAAATTATATACACAGGAACTATAGTGATATAGTGTCTTCCTTTTAAATTTTAAGTATATTTTAAACAGAGCATGTCTCTGTATGCGTTTGATAATATTCCCAAAGGAATCAAGTACGACGTTACGCCCATGCATCAACATTCTATGCAGCTGGAACTGATGCTGTCTCAAGGCGGGAATTATGAAGAAAATGCAGGTGATCCTGCTGTTGATGAGGCTAAGATGGCTGGAGGGACGACTGTACGTCGGAAAAGAGGTCGCCATCTGATCAATGCCGAGGACAGATTCTGTCGCAATTGTGGTATGTTAAAACATACCTGTGTTTTTACCGAGTTTATACTCGCGATGTGTGTTGGTGTTTTTTAATATTATTATATAGAAGTCAGCTGCTACCCAGATCTCCTTCTTTCCCCTATTCCTGTGGTTTTTCTAGTTCAAGAAAAGTGTTTGGCGAGATGCGTTAGGTTATTTTATGAAAGCACGTTGTTATGTTCCGATATTTCATTGATGAAATGTATTCAGACATTAAGACGGAGATAGAATTCAGTTATGATGTAGTAAAAAATACTATATCAATATTTATGGTGTAGTTAGGTTCTGAAATATGGTGTATGTGTTTTAATGCCGGTTGATATTTTGTATATTAAATACTTTTAATACTATTATGTTTGTTTCAGACGCTTTTGGATTCATGGTCAAATACACAATCTAAAATCTTAATATTATATTATTTATTTAATTAAAGTCGATTTTAACTTGTGATACAAATAGAATCAGAATTTTAAATTTTTTAAAAATTAGAATTTTGGACGGAGTAGCGATCAATTAGGATGTAGTAATCTGATCCGTCATTAAGTTTTCTGTGCTTTGCATATTAATATATTATATATATTATAACAGGTACACGTGAGACAACCCTATGGCGCCGTAGTAAGCTTGAATCTCAATTGCTATGTAATGCCTGCGGAACATACGAAAGGGTAAGTGTATGTATAGTGTATAGTATTATATAATATCATGGGCCCCCCTATCTATCGATTGTCAGTGATTTTTATTGCGTTACTGTTGCACTTTATGTTGTATTATGTATTATCATTTGCATTGAATGCCAAGGTAATTTTTAATATTGAACAGTATATATTGAACAGTGTATCAAAACATGTGCTACCTCTCCCACCCCTTATAATATGATAACAGTATAGCGTTGACTATAATTAATTAACTATAGCATACTCTTTGAATTTAAACTACTCTAGTTATTGGAGCAAGTGAGACTAAATTTCATTAAAAATATGCAAAGCAAAATAGCACTCCCGACGGGTTGATATCTTATGCTTTTGACTTAACTTAGTTGCAAGTCAATTATATTTGAATATTAAAATTATAATAATTGTATATTATATGCTTTTGACTTGATAAACGTTATGGCACAACAATGTCAATTTAATGCAATGCAAGATATTATTATTATTAGTAACACGTATAATATCTAAAACTGCGTATGTTATCAAATCATTATATTTCTATCTTTTTATGCTTGACGAAAGTATAGCACGCTATATAGTGCATAATAGCCTGTAATAAAATGTAGCCAATGCATGGTTCGTTATATAGTGAAAGTCTGGGTGCTATAATATTAACTTAATTTTTTTAAAATATCTGGCAGCAATCTTACATGGTAGGCTGTCACTAAAGACAAGTAGCCTCTTAATATTTAATTAATTTTTAATTCCAAGTATCGTTTTAAAATGAAGTAGCTTTGAAATGAACAAATCGATTTGGTATATATGACAATCTGTGATGGTTCTGTTGATTTGTCCGCAGGGAACAAATCTTTCTACCAATGTTTAACCATATATATATATCCATACATATCATGGCTTAGTTTAGGGGAAGGATGCTACTGTGTTGTGCCTCTGAGGCACCAATATAATTCTCAGTTGCATATAATAGTATAATATAATGTATTAACAATATATGTATACACAGCTACATGATTCTCCTCGTCCCTTTGGTATCTGTCAACGGTCTACTCATCGTACTCGTCGGCGGGCACGCCGGGGCAACAGCGCTAAAGGCCTAATAGATAATAATGGCAATGAACCTGTAATATCGTGTCAAACCTCCCCACATCACATGACACAGTGGGTGAATCCAGCTTTACCTATGAAAAAATATGGCATGCCTACACCTTCAGGGACGATGCAACAACAACAGCGTGCCTCTGTATCTATGCCTATCACTATGGCACCTGGGCCCTGGGCACCAATGACAAATTCGGACTCAGCTGCAGCTGCCCCTAATGGGTTAGGTTATTATTGTAGGAATACTAATAACGAATATGCAGTGGGAGAGAGAGGGGATGGGGCAATGACTGCATTTGATTCACTTCCACCTAGTCAATACCCTTCTGCCATGTATAATAATCCGTATCAAGAATCTACTCAGGGAAAGGGCTCTTGCATATTGCAACCACAACAATACCGTGCTTTTGCTTCTGGTGAGAAACCAGCCTCAGAGCCCCTAAAGCCTGCAATGAATACAGCTACCAGCGCAATTTCCCTACAGAATTCAAATATAGGTGCTGCAACTGCGGATAATGCTTACAGACAACACCAGCCTACACGAACCTTGAGTTATCCTGGTAATTACGATCAACCTAGTTATCGTAAACCAGACTACTATGATGAGAATGTAGCTTACAATAACAATAACAATAATAGATCTATGGCTAACGCCAATGTTAATATACAGAATGCATCGCTCGTCCATACGGCTATGGCTTCTACCAATGGTCCTGCTACTAACATGACAAAGATGGGTGATGGTCATTGGAGCGGGATGGGGGAGGCACAGGCGCATGATTGTAAACGTGGTTGCAATGAGTGCAAGTATACACGAGGCAGCGATACACCTGCACAACTTCAGGAACTGAAAGAGACACAACTACAATCTTTTTATCCACCTTCTGCCTGTGCTTCGCGCTCAGGATATTCTAATTGTCCTGATGTGGAAGTTAGATCTCCCCCCTTCGCTCGCCGTTCATCGGACCTCTCAGAGTGTGGCTATCCTAGATACACCTACCCCTCCCCATCTCCTAGCGGTTCCTACACCCCTTTTATGTCCAGCAAGACGAGCAATAATAGTATTAATAGTATTAATAGTGTTATCAATAATAGTAATAATACCAAGGTACAATGGTCTGGTTATAATCCTGAGGGATTTGACTATAGCGAAGACTCGGCCCAATGTAGAGTTCAGGTGGCAGGTGAATCGCCACCTGAATTGCACAACTATATGGATCAGCGCTATACATACGGGTTGGAGTATACGGGCCAGCCCGGGCCAGTATATAATTATGCATCCATACCTAAAGCAGATATTGCCATTTCTTCTTAAAGAATACTATATTATTAGCATGAAAATACAAGAGGGATTTTTGCACACAATTACGCCATTTTAAATGTTTTAACATCATAATTAATTGCCTATGTATTTATTTTATTGTATATTGTATGATAACTAGTAGTTATAGTTATCATATAATTTATGCAACTACCATTTTGGTTCAAAATAATAAAGATAAATATTCTAAGATTATACGTGTACAACAGATGACCATTGTTTGGGCTAAGTTATCCTGATATGAGTATCCAATTAGATTGATCTGTACGAATTGAAAAAAATTATCAGCTGCTATCCATCCAGATTACAACAGAAAAAATCCATGTGGTGGACCTGGGGAAACACCAAATTACGAGTTATGTTTTAACGGTTTCCCATACATAGGCAAAGACATATTTCTATCGTTAAAACCAGTCAGAAGTTGAAGACTAGGCTCATAAGATTGATAAAGATAAGAGAGCAGATACTGGCTGACGACCCGGGGAAACTCCCAATTGGCCTCCTCACATTAGAGGATCTGTTAACAGCGAATCGAGATAGCATGCCATTCCTTACTGTTTGCCATTTCTCTCAACATAAATACGAGTTGCTGTGTTTTTCCAGTGTAAAATAATTGCTAAAAGCTGCTGGACTAGTCTTAAACAGTATGTATGCCTACAAAGGTTAAAAAAAATACCAATAATGTAATAACATTAGTATTCTCTATAATCAAATGCTGTAATGTTGTAGCCAAGCTAACCTTAGAGACATATTCTATTGTTATCATTTTGTATATTTTCGTTATGCTTATCAATTAATCAGGTAAGCAGTTGTTGTCCAAACTATACTTCCTATTGGACTAAAGTATTACCAAGTCAACTAGCCAAGGAATAAGGAATAGTTTCCATATGCAGAAACCATTCAGAGTTTAAATACGTGCTTATTATAGTATAGTATAATATAGTATAGTATCATATGGCACAGTATTGTATAGTAGTCTAATATAGTATAGCATATATCAGAATCTATGATAGTTCTAACGACTTGTCCACGGCCTTGGGGATCTCCTATTGAATATTGTAAAATAATTGGTTTCACCAAACCAGTAGTAGTAAGATTGGATCTGTCCTTAAGGCTCAGCTAATGTGATAGAGGTTCTATAAGGCCCATATACTAACTCTGTAGGTAACTTGCTGTAGTGATTATACCTCCGTTCCAATTCTGAGGAATTGATCCTTTGATTCGCTTGGATGCGAATGTGAAAATTGCACAGTGAGATCGATCAGAATGGGATGTGTTAAAACAGAAATGCTTGATTAATTTAGGCATTTCTTCATATAGCTATAAATTTAATATCATTAGCAATTATTATTATGTATGTGGCATGGGAAGTACAGTCTATTGGCGTTAAATGGCAATCTAAGATGATCTATCAAAATTGTTAATTATATTTTAGCCTTGCGCGTGTACCAGCCTATGCCAGAGGTCCTGCGACTATAGATTAAGCCATTTCAGATCATATATTTGGGGTGGGTGGGTCCAGATGACACATTGCTTAGGCATTCTGCCAAAGAAAAATCCTGCTGAGTTGTTAAATAATAAAAAATAGGTCTTAGCATATTTGTACTCCGGGTATGCAAAGGAACACGTTTAAACTCCACTCAATTCGGCACTCTCACTTCTAAACGAATATAGGTCATAGGAACGTTCCTGCCTCTACTTGTTATTCCCAACAGGATGATATACTACAATGTAAATAATAAGTATTGCCACTGTTTAATGTTAGTACGCAGTTTTTCTGAGTTTTTAACGAGTGAGAAATCTGGAAACTGATTATCATATGCAAGTGCCAACGGTAGACTAGACATTATAATATCGATGTAATTATTACATGCACGTAACAGTAACAGTAATCCTGTTTAGTCGTGGTTTTTTTTGGCGTGTCTGCGAGATAAAGTATAGAATATTTTTTTCATTATTATTATTTTTTATTTTTCGTATTTATATAAACATAAATATTAAAATATATGAAAGGATTTAAAGTTATT
>NAOQ01000366.1:60165-72139 GCA_002751075.1 Ichthyophonus hoferi
ACTTTTATGCTCCTATTTAGATGGTGAACTAACTTATTGATGTAATAGTGTCCATATGTTGCATACTATGACAAGAGTCGATCTACTTATTATCTTGCCTTCAATCAAACCTACTGTGATTAGGGATCTTATGACAATTTAGTATGGGTGTTTCGTATTCTATGGGAATAACCAATAAATATGTCTATTGTAATGTGATTAACCAATCACTGCCTTGATTCGCTTGTTATTAGAATTTTGGTTAATCTATGTATGGAATGATATAGTAAAGTTCATACGTGGAATGTGATAACTAGGATAGTCATGACATATTTCGGACATCAAGTAATTCTTATAACTAATAAATGAATTAAATAAATGGACCGGGCAGCACCTAGGTGCAAATGGAGAGATATAAAGTAAACGCACTGGGAAAATAATATCTTAATGCAATTTATTACCATTCTCAAAATGCTGTGAAATAAACCCGAAATTATTACTACAGTATTAACGCTACTAGTAGGTGGAGATGAAGAACATGACAGTCAAATAATCAAAGTAGACGACGAGGCTAAGGACACGGAAATAAATACTCTACTAAAACGTAAAAAATCTACTGTAAATGGAGAACTAGAGCACGGCATGAGTACTTGAGATGAGACCAATAAAGATAAGCAATACAATCTTTACTGCAGAGGGATTAATTACCATGCTGCCAATCCTGAGAAATGTGCAGAACTGACTAGGGAAATAACGTACAAAAACTCAATGATGAAGTACTGCTCCTTTGACATTACTTTAATCAACTGGAAGAGATAACTATGCAGCCATACCATGAAAATGTACACTACGCAGTATAGGTTGATGGACTCGAAACAACTTATGGAGTCCCGGAATCATTGTAATCCAAAACATCCGGACCACATTCATCTATTGAAGGCAATAAGAGCTAACTACTTGAAACATCAAAAAACCATTGCAAGTGTGCCAAAAAACCATTGTAATGTTTAGCCATTTTTTGGCACACTTGGCAACGGCTTTCTGATGTTTGAGAAAATTTGCACCTAATATCTTCAATAGATCAATGTGGTCCGGATGTTTCAGATTACAATGATTTTGGAACTCCATAAGTCATTTATGTTCATTAGTCCATATTGAGTAGTGTGCATTTTCATGGTACAGTTATATGGTTGTCCTCTCCAGCTGATGAGTATAATATCAAAGGACTAGTACTTCATAACCTCATCTTCGTCTGTGACCTCTCTGGTCAGTTCAGCACATTCCTGTGGATTAGCTTCATGGCAGTAGAGTCATCTGCAATATGGATTGTATTGCTCATTCTTGTTGGTTTTATCCAACGTACTTGTGTCGTGCTTATTTTCTATCTGTTCTTGTTCTACAATAGCGTTTGATGTTATCGTGCTTAAACGGAGTACTTAATTTGGTCTTGTCCGCCTTGTCATCCGCCTCAGTCATCTGACTGTCTTCTTGATCCTCTTTAGTTGGGGCCAGTGTTATTAACATAGTAATAATTTCCGGTTTTACTCTTCACATCATTTTAGATTTTGGGTAATGGTTCGCATTAAGATCTGTTCGTTATTAACCCAGTGCATTTACTTTATACCCTGTCCCACTTTGCATCTAGGTTCCATCCAAATTCATTATATTTCCCAATTAAGAAAATTATTAGATCCAAAAAACCACTATAGCTATTTATATTTTTCGGACCAGATCTACTCGTCCTATGTGGTGGCCTATGCCTGGCTTTCCGTTAAAAAACCTTTAAAGATATATGGGAGTTATAGTGACTTGCCCACGGGTTTCAGAATCTCCAATGGAGTATCATACAGTAGTTAATTTTGCTGGTCCAGCGGTAGTAATTGTCACTTGATCTGATCTGTCCTTAAGGCACAGTTTTTGTGGTAGAGGTTCTATAGAAGACGTATATACCGACTTTCTAGGTAACTGACTGTAGTAATTATATGTTTTGATTCAGAGGGAATCAATGCATTGATTCGCTTAGGTGCTAATGTAGAAATTGTACAATGAGATCGATCAGTAAAGAGGACTATATTAAGATGTAAATAATAACTATTATCATTATATAATGCTAGTAGGCAGTTCTTTGACTTCTGAACGAGCAAGGGATCTGAACACTGATTATCATACGTGAGTGCCAACGGTGAACTAGACATTACAATAACAATGTGATTATTTCATGCATGTAATTAAATGTAAATTTTTGTGTGTGTTACGAGCGCCTTGGTATTTTTTCTACTACAACTGCATATATATGTATGGGCAGGCCCTTTATTATTGATTTTTGTTTTCTTCGATACTCCATTTTGCTGTGGATGTTAAATTTTAATAACCTCCATATAGTTAGGTTTAATAACCTAAATGGACCAATCTTAAATATTATTATTGGTTAATACAGTTCATAAAAGATCACAGAGACCCACTAGGAATGTCTGATCCTATCTCGTGTCCTTAATTGAACGGCTCATTAGCTAATTCACTAATGTAAGTGCTTGCTTGCAAACTATGTTATCAACAAATCAATTTGAACTACGTGCCATTCGGAGTTACGATCTTGTAACAAAACCTTTTAAAACCGTTTATACTATTCCAATATTGTACTTGACTTGCTTAATCCTCTTGAAATGCCGTTGTTGTTATGGGAAGGTCCTGCAGGAGTTTGTTCATTTTTTTTCTTCACATTTTATTTTAATTTGATTGATTAAAAAGTATTTAGTTCGTTTGTTGTACTTAACATAGTATTATATTTGACAGTAATCATTATGTCACCTATAGATTGGTCCGGTATATGGTAAGATTAATTTAAATAGTATACAGCTTTTATATTGCATCAAAAAAATATTGTGATAGTATGATTTATTACATATTTTATTGGCATATAACCTCGTCTAAATCAAAATCTACAGAGTAAATTTGTTTTGCAGCTTTGTTTTTGCCATGCTCCATGCTAGTGTCTAATATGTAAAGATGCACCACTGGAGACCAAAAAAGTATGTAAAAGTAAGTTCTAGCACATAAATTATGTCCAAAATTTATTTTAAATATAAAGAAAATATGTTTAAATGCTAGAAAAATTATTTCCTATATATAGCTATATATAAGAAATTTTAGTAAGACAACATATAAAAATGGATCATAATAGCAATATTATAAAGGTGATTTACGCTACTCTCCGTATTTTAAAGGTTGATGGTTCTATTGGTGCACAGTTTATAGGATGACGTGCCTTTCGATACGTCCTATGCCACTCGGAACATACCCAGTAACAATAGTAATGCTAGCTATGTTTGTAAAAATAAAAATAATTTTATTACTAATATTTAATAATTTATTATTTATAATAGTTATAAAAATAAATTATTAAATCAAAATTTTTTAATATATTCAATTTACTTTTTTTTTTGTCTTAAAGGCAAATAATATAAGCAGTATATTTCGTAATATCAAGTAAATTCTACACTCTCTCCAACACGTGGATTCCAATCGGGTTAAATATATCACTAATGGCACATATTTGACGCATAATAAATAGTTTCTTATTTATATAGTTTAATTAATCAATAAAATAGCTTAAATATAATTAAAATCATTTAATATCATTTAATACGATTTGGTGACACTATTTTATTTCAAAGCGCGTACTTAATATGTATAGTAATAATGCTATAGCAACATATTTAACCAATAATAAATGGATTATTATTTATATTTATTTATTAATTAATAACATAGGGTTAATATAAGTATATCTATTTAATATCATTTTATATATTTTGGCGAATCTACTTTGTTTTCAAAACTCGACCATTGTTCATATGTAAAGACCGTACATACTACTTCGTTTTTGCTTTACGCTTATTTTGGGTTGTAAAGCTGAGGCTGAGTTTATGTAGTGCATTATATTTTTTAAATTTTTACAATTATACTTTAGATATTTATTAAATATTCAGTTCTGTACTAACGAAATAAAATAAACATGTCTCTTATTGATTATATGGTAAGGTTAGACAAGGAGAGAAATGACGCCACGTCACTTTTTCCTGGAACCGTTCAAGGTAGAATGGCACACTGGGACGCTGCTGGACGCGAATTCCGTAAAACGGATTTGTATAAGCAACATCTCGAAGTTCAAAAGGACCCATCGATTATATACAATCCAGTGTGGAAGTCACCTAGAATGATACGCGAAGAAAAAGAGAAGCTTCTCTCAGAAAAAAAAGCACGGGAAAGTAATAAGAGAGTTGCAGAAGACCCCGAGAAAATAAGGAAAAGAGAGATGAAGAGGAGAAGAATGGAATGGAAAGAAAGGCCAAATAAAATTGCCAATTTACAAGATCCTAGCTTGTACAGTAAATGGGGTAATAACGATAGAGTGCAGAATGGTATAGATAATACGATTATTGAAGACCGACCTGCAACTAGAACACCTTTTAAACTTGGCCCAGATGAGCAATGGAGGAGAGGATTTCTTCCTTTTGTACCTTACAAAGGTCCCCCCATTCCTGGTCTTGAACCCATTAGAGACCCTAGTATTCCTTATACTCGCCATGTTAATGTTAGAAAACCAGAAGATGTTAAACCTGCAATTCGTGCTGGAAGGTGTCCTTCCCCTGATTTCACTCCCCCTTCCTCTCCTTCTAAAATACCTGTCACTGTCCCTTTGCTGGGCAATGAGAGAGATGACCTAGTAGCAAGATATCACAAAGACCTTGCAGCTGGTAATAGTACAGAATATGTAAAGGAGTCCCTGTTTACTGAGCGGTGTATTAATAAGGAATGGGTTTATCCTGAAGTCAGAAGAACTATCAGCAACCCATACCGACCTAAAGATAAGCGTAAAGGTTCATATAACCCTGACCTTAACACGAAAAAGAGGATGACTGAAGCGGAAAGAACAGATGATGGTATTAAAGAGCGGACCGTGTATGTGTTTGGTTTTGATCCTACCACACATCTTAACGATGTTGTTCACCGATTTGAAGCGTATGGCCCTATTGACAGTGTCTATACATCTGGTGCTGACGGTAAGATTTTATTTATTTTTATTTTTATTTTGTCTCTGTGAGTGGGTGTGTTTGTTTGATATATTTCTTTGTCTTTTCGTTTATTATATTATAGTAGATTACTTTTATACATTATGTTTTCGGCGCTTCTCATAAGTTTTTTTTTTATATGATCAAGTAATAAGCATATTTTAACCCATTCTCCCTCCTTCTCAACTTCTATCTTTTATACCCATATGTTTACCTCTACCTATACAGCCACAGAGGAGACTGTTAACAGTTGCTACTTAATCTACGCTAACCCTGTTCATGCTGAAGCCGCTAGAGGGGTGCATGAATACTTCTCATCGGGAGAGGAAGATAAACATACAGGGAAAGACCTAGTGGTAGCTGCAACAAGAGAGGAGGCAGATTTTATAACCGAGGTGTGTGTTATAATATGATTGTATAGTATAATGTAGTGGGACTAATATAATATGCTGTCTTTATTTTATTTTATTTTATTTTGTCTTATGATACACACGGGCTAGAGTATGTTGTGGTTTTATCAATAGGTTTACTGACTTCATTTTATTATATGTTATATGTACTGTACGTGATGAGATTGTCTTTATTTTTTGTCGAGATTATATTATACCAATGTGTTTTTCTATCATATTATATTGATATGTTAGTAAAGTGCTGGGATTGTTGTTATTATTACTATTCACCGATCATAAAATCTACTACATCATACTACCCTACTATATACTATGCCTTACTAACTCCTTTCTTCCTTTCTCTCTCTAGGAGTATAAACCTGTCCTGCAAGTCATCCCTGCTAAGGTAGAGCCACAACCTGAACCCATCCCTTCCTATATCATTCGACCTTATCTAGAATATCGTAATCGTCCTACTATCTCCAATGAGCCAGCCAAACGTTGGACTATGAGGTGGTGGAAGAAGAATGCCTTCAACCTTGTCAAGCCCTATTGAGTCCTTGTTACTATCCATTTTATGAATGACTTTATGTGGTAATACAACAATATTCTTATGAATGCTTGCTTTTTCTATATCAGAATAATAAATCTAATCACAATAATAAATAATAACTGTATACATTCCTTGTATAGTATATACTGGTATGTGTGGTTGAAATGGTAAATAAATAATGAATCACTATAGTGTACTACACATGTTCCAATATACATTTTCAGCTAAATTTCAAGCACCTATTACATCACTACTTTAAAATGTAGACTTTGTTAACAGGTTGCCAAATGATTTAAAGCAGGTCCATGATTGGATTGGGATCACGATGCCATTTAAGGTGGATGTTTCAGTTTTTTATAACAGAAAGTATATCTTACAACACCGATATGGGGTTGTAGTAAGGGTATGGTAGTTACTCCATTTAATTATTCCATTGTAGTATGGTATAAAATGGTAATGCATTACAGTATTATATAGTATAATAGTAGTACATTATGGTATAGTGGTAGTACATTCTAGTATGGCATGGTATAATATAGTATGGTTATACATTTTAGCCTGGTATAGTATAGTAGTCCATTGCAATATGGGATAGTATGGCTGTATAGTAGAGTATGATAATATAGTGATATGGCATAATATTGCAGTCCTTTTTTTTATGGTAGAGTAGTACATTGTAGTATGGTATAATATTGTTGAAGGGAAAGTATTTTCCTATCTGTTATTCAACACATAACTGCATTCAAAATATATACATATCGTGGATTTATTCGTCAATACTTAAATACTATCATGTCTCCAATTAGATGGCGAATTGACTCATTTCTTCATTGATGTAGTAGTGTTCATATGCTGCATGCTATGACAAGAATCGATTTGCTTATTATCTGGGCTTCGATTGAACCTTTTTACTCATTTTTGGTTAGCGATCTTGTAACGTAATATTTTATCTATATTAACATATACAGTTATTTTCAGGTAGCTACTCTAAACATAATATACTATATAAACAATAAGAAAGAAAGTATAAATACCAAAACCGAACTAGTGGTTCGTTTAAAGTTCTAAGATAACTAAGGCTAGGGTCCTGCACTTGCTTTTATACTGGGCTGCCTTTTATTCTTTCAAGTCGAGATTGATTAATTGATTTCCAGTTAGAATCCATCGCACACTAAAGCTTATATAGCTTGTAGAAACAAACGATTGCGTGCTTCAGGGATCAGACACGCGGTCATAATTTAATTACAACTTTTTAGATAATATTACTGTATACATGTTCTAATATGCAATTAATATTTTTAATTTATTAACCAGGTAAGTAATACTTCTTGTTTTAACTCTGACAAAATAGGTTATTTGGGCAATCAATCCTATTGAATGTAAAGTACTTAGCTCGTTGGCTAGTTATTTGTAGTTCGGTTCGGGATTTAATTTTGGGTCAGGTACCTTGGTTTGACTCACAGAATATCGTACAATGGGTCCATCCTACGATTATGATTTAATCCCGATAGAGGAGAAAATCCCCGATATGTATATATTTTAAATGGAGTTGCATGTTGAATGGCAGATAGAAAAATACTTTCCCCTTCTTCAGTTGTCAACTTGTTCTTCTGGGCCAGACTCTATCCTGAGGCAGTCTACGTCAAGAGCTTTTTAATTGTTGAGAGAAAAGTGGAGACATAGACTTTGATTTCTGTCAAGTGACAGAGAGGTGGCACTTGGATTGGTTAATCCAGAGGGGGTGTCAAATTGCGCATGTAGCGAGTGCAAAGTACCTACTGCCAATTTTATGTGCACTGGATGTTCCCAAGGACATATTAGGTTCAGGTTAACAGTATTGTCTTTTAGAGGCTCACCAAAAGCTCATTTATAAATTTATAATATTAATAAAACCCTTAAGATAGGAGACTGGCTGGGTCTGTTAATCAACCGTTTTTACTGTGATTGAAACCACAATTAAATGCTAGCATACCTGGCATTTTCTGTACTTGCTAGAAGTCATAGTTAAGTATCGTGCTCTGTCTGGCTAACTACAATGTACCAAACAAATAGTAATTATAATATCTAGTTCAATGTGTCGGGATTTTGAATACAATTAATTGTGCATAAAGTGTTAATGTATTTTAAAACACAAGTAAAGACAAGAGCATTCCTGTGACCTATATACGTAGGAGAGGAAAGACTGAAGTAAGAGGTGTGTAATATATCCCTTTTCATACAGAGAGTACAGATAGGCTAAAGTATATTTTTATTAAAAAAATAAAACAGCAGAATTTGAGAAATAGGCACATAAGATTGATAAAACCAGGAGAGCGCAGCTAACTGGGTAGCCAGTCGTTGGCTGATGGCCCAGTGAGACTCCCAAAGGATCCTGCAGAGGATCTGTTCATGGGATAGATAGAGATGGTCATAATGTCATTATTTGATGGTTGTGTGGTTAAAGGTAAAACTCCAAGTTATCCAAACACAAATAAGGACTGCATGGTCTCCCCTTAGCGGTTGCAGGGCTGTAGAGACATTGGTAATAGCTGATGAACCTGCTTTAGGCAGGATGCATAAGCAATGGGTTATCTAGACTCAAAACATCATAAGATCTGAAATGGTTTAAGGAGATGTAGTCAGTCTGTAAGCGTAAGTCACAACCCTTACACTTCAACATAATAGAATTGTTTACGAGGTACAATTTAATACATTCATATTGACTGTATAGTTTTATGTGTTTTTATTAGATTTTGCCAAGCTTTTCGATTTTTTATCGGTAATATTTTAGAGATCTTTTTGTTGAGTTGTCGAGTTCCTATTTAGTCGCGAAATCTCTGCCATTGGCTAGCTCAATCTTGATCGACCATATTTGACTTGTTTTTAGCAATTCAAGACGCTCTCCTATTGGCAGGTTTAGATTGCACCGATTGTTTTTCCAGACTATATATGCAATAATTATTGCTAATAATACTAAAGCATTACAGTTATATAAAAAATACCTAAATTAATTAAACATTATTGTTTTAACAAATAATATATAGCAATATACAATATTAGGTTGTTTATCTACTTAGAAAAAGGTTTACAGGAAACCAAAAATTCCACTTTCGGAAAGACGTTTCCACATATCGTTTTATTGGCATAGTATCATGGTTGCATCAATTGTTATTCCAGCCCTTGAGAATCTTTACTAGATCTATATCTCCATATCATGAGGCCGCAAGAGGGAGCCATTCCATTGGTGAAAAGGTATATAATATTAAGTAGAATTAACACCACACATCATAGCTACTAAATTTCGTAGGTGACGTCACAATACAAATATTACTATCGTTATTATTATATAATATTAGCGCTATGTATGCGATCGTGAATTGTGGTTGTAGCATATGCATAATATATATATATATTATTTAAAATGGCTAAGGTGTGTGTGTGTGTTATGTAACTAAGTATGCTGTGTGATAGTACAACAGTATGGTAGTATGTAGTATAATGATATAATACAATTATATAACAGTATAGCCGTAAGTATGTACATACAAATGACCATCATAACGTGTGTTATCATGTCATTATCCTATTATACTATTATACTACTACATTACTGTAATATCATAGTGTTATTGTATTATCCTATTATACTATTATACTACTACATTGCTGTAATATTATAGTGTTATTATATTATACTGTTATAATAATATACTATTATATTCTTATACTATTATACTATTATACGATTTTATTGTTATGTTGTCCTACTATTTTACTATTATATCATTATATCATTATACAATTATACTATCCCACTACCCTACTGTTATGCTATTAAAATATTATAATACTATTATATTATTTTACTATTTTATTATTATACTATTATACTGTTCTATTATTATAAGACTATATACTATACTATTATACCATTATACCATCCTACTATTAAACTATTATACTATTATATCATCCTAATATCCTACTGTTATACATGTCTACAAACGAATATTCCTATGCACATATAATACATATAGTATTAATATTTATACATACAAGACAAGGATGTGTTTCATACTCATACTACGATATTTTAGTTACCAAAGAAGAGAAAAAACAAACCTTCTGGTTCGGAGCCCATCAATTGCACTGGCCGTAATCATGATATCCGTAATCGTAAAACATCTCTTACTGAGAAAATTTTTGCTGGGGATGTACCTTTGGTCCAATCAAAACTGGGCTGGTTACTATATATGGGTATTATTATAGTTATAATTGTTATAATAACTAGAGGATATGATAAGGCTCAGGCAGAACGTCATACTGAGGTAAGATATAAAACATGTTTGGATGGAGACAAAGAGTAAATATAATATAATATAATATAGTACACTAGAATATAATACTCATACAATATAATAAATATAACTCATTATGCATATTTTAGAGAGCATTATATATATATTGCTATGGAAACGGCTAAACACTAATTAGCACTGATTTCTATTTAGTGACACTAATTACTATTTATTAACACCAATTACTATTCATCAACCTTACCCAATAACATGGTTTATCACCTCCAGAATAAATGATGGCTTTAATATATATATAACACTATCTTAATTAATAATAATTAGTTCCAATTAGCTCTACCTATCGGCGATTAGCATTTATTAATCTTAACTAACCCTGATTAATGACAGACTATCAAAGCCACGTTTGAGGAATACACGTCTAATATTGCATTGGTTAATATGGTTTACGATAAAATTACCAACTTGTTTCCCCCTGAACTAGGTGTGTATATATATTTTAAAATTTATACGTACTTATTTGAGAAAATTAAAAATTAAATTTTGCCAGTATGCATGTATTTTTTAAAAACTACTCTATCCATTGGTTTATATGTATAGTATATAATTGTGATATTACTCATAGGCTTATAAAATCATATATATTTATCCCGGTGTTCCTATAAGTGTAGAGATGGGAGCTGTAATATGATATATAGGTAGTGAACATTTAAATTTCAGATTTTATGTTCATGTATTTTCAATTTTAAAAAATTATTTTTGTTTAACCTACTCTTTCTATTGGTTTACATATTTAACTTATAATTTGATCTTTCTCATTGGCATATACATATAAGTACACTAATACTTATATATATATATGTTTTTAAAAGTATACTTATTGGTTTGTATGTATGATTGTGATATTATAATTAGTATATACATATACATACACTTATACTTCTATTTATATAGATTATATTATATATATTTTTATATATATTTATTCCCGAGTTTCTAAAGGTGTACAGATGGGAGCTTCTACTTATATATATTTGATTTTATTTGTTAAAATTTTAAACTGCTCTCTATTGGTTTATATGTATAATATATAATTATGATCTTATTCATTGGTATGTACATATATATATATACATTTTTACTCTATTTATATATTTTCATATAGCATCTATGTGTATTTCAGAATTTTTATGTATATATTTAAAATTCTAAACATTTAAAACTTTACATTGCTCTTCTTATTGGTTATATGTATAATGTATAATTGCGATATTACTCATTCGTATATACATTTTCATATATTTCCTCCTATATTTCTATGGATGCAGAGATGGAAGCTTTAGCATGTATATGTTAAACATTTTAAAAAATTAAATTTAAAACTGCTCTCTATTGGTTCATACGTATAATGCACAATTGTGATCTTATTCATTGGGATATACATATACATATACTTACACTTTTATATATTTATATATTTATCTCTATATTTCTATAGGTGTAACGATGGGGGCTGTAGGCCGTCGATTAGCTGAAGAAGGACTTAAAAAAAAACACCCAATTTTATTATTACCAGGGTTTACTACATCAGGGTAGGAAATGAAAAATATATTATTATTATTATTACTATTATTATTACTATTATTATTATTATTATTATTGTTATTATTATTATTATTATTATTA
>NAOQ01000367.1:0-34879 GCA_002751075.1 Ichthyophonus hoferi
ACAAATGATGCTAATACAGAGGGTACAGTAGCACAAGCACCGCCTCTAACAGGATTGGGAGTACTAGTACTAGCACTAGTACTAGTACTGACGACAGGGTTGGAGGAGGCGGAGGAGATTGGGCAAGTATTACGGCACCCACTGCTGGTTTTCTCAACCATTTCGTACATACCGCCCTTCATGCCTTCACTTGTTATTCCCAAACCAAAAGAAGTAAGCAGATAACCCCATCTAGTGCCATTCATTCATGCTATAAAGAATTTATTTTTAGACACCTAGTAATAGTAGTAACCAATATAAATCATGAGCACCTGCCTTTCCCAACACGCCATACAGGAGCAATAGCTCTGGTTTCAACATAACCTTGACTTGAACCTTCCATGCCTGGATCAAACCGAGATGAAGGAGGCCCCAGATTGAATTTACGTATTAACAATTGCAAATCATTTAACTGTACTACATGCTGAAAGGTCAAGTCAACCAAGTCTCTATTACCATAGAGACGCTATACTAAAATTCCGTTGCTAGACAAGGTTCATATAGATATGGCTTGGGCATTTTCACCATCCCTGAGTGGAAACAAATGCCTGACCTCCTTTCTGGATAAGGCTTCACACTGAAACCTGAAACACAAATTTTATGCTTTTGACACATTTCAGAAATAACGTACTGATGCTATAAACAATACAACTTAATATTAATATAACTACCAAATTAAAACTAAGGAATACAAGGGTGGTACATTCTGGTCTTATTTGGCTGGACAAGGCTTTGCATTCTTAATCTCTCTTGAAACCAAAAGAAGGTAGGCAATAGTGCTATATTAGCTAAGGCATCATACCATGATCGTGTTATTACTTTATCTCATTGAAGTCTGGAAGTCATCTAGAACCCTTTAAGTAGCTGCACTTACACCTACTCAGTCTTCAAGTCTTAACCACTCTGCTAAACTTTGCGAGCTTAAAGACTATGCTGCCGACAGCACAGATATTCGTAATCATAACAATTTTAAACAATTAATACTCCAGTATAATAAACCTCTACAAGATATGCATTTATAGTCCTAAGATATTGGTGGAAATAGTTAAAATAAAAAGATATTATCTTTTGCCTTTACATTACATTTGAGTAATATGCAACTTGAAAATTTATATCGAATGAATGATTTAAAAGAATCCAAATAGCTTTAACTAAGACAACATGGTTATAAATAACTATCCAATTAAATCGTACACACTTTAACAAGTCAAATATCAAAAAGTGTATGGGCCTGGTTTGATAAAAAACCTATTTATATATATCTGGATTACACCTCAATCCCAAATGTAAATAGAAATAAAACAAACTCCTAACACCAAAAGAATCTATTTTTGTTAGAGCACCTTAATATACTGCACAATAGGATAATACTTCAGACAACACTGCAATCAAATGTCTTTTATAAGACGTCTACAAGGCCCAAGGAAATCCTCCAGCTATCTATTTTGGTATACTTTACCTTAAAAGCCAATACTTCGGTAAATTAGAAGCGTAGATAGTTAAACTCGTTAAAGAGTTATTTAACATTGTGGGCCACAGTGAAAAATAAAATGACGGTAAATAGCAAGCACTGAGTTGAGAGAAATCTATCAATCCTTGTGTGCAAAAGGCTAAATGTCGATGCATAAGTGCCTGAGAACCAAATACTAATCAAAACCATACATCTATAAAAACATGAAAACAATTGGTTACATGGCACTAGTGGACAATGAATAACGTAATGAAATAGAACATAAATGGTAACAGCCTTAGGCTATATATACTTGAAGATGTAAATACGTATATTGCACGAAAATGTTATAATAAATATAAATACATGTCTCAATATTAATATTTAGAAAATAAATTACATCAACCGCAACACCTTCAAACACTAAGAATGCAGAGTCAATTATGAATTTATTGAACAGATACAATAATTTCTCAGTGAGTTATCCAGGAAAACCTGTGATGGGCTGCTTGACCTGTTCCAACATAAAGGTACACATGCAATTATTTACAACTTGTTGAAGGCCATAATGTCCATGGATTGAACATAGTCCTCAAAGCTGCAGATCTGCTCCTCAAGGAAATCAGTGCCGCACTTATCGTCCTCGACAACGGCAGCAATCTGCAGCTTCTTGATACCATATCCGACCTGTAACCCCACCCGGTTGGTCTTGTATTCATCATCTTAATTCCGTCCAAACAAAACATTCCCTAGACACACAGTATACTAGCTTCAATCCACCATCTCTTTACTACCCTAGTACAGCTTTTCTTTCTCCTATAATTCCTTCAATCCCCTCCCACTAAGTCCTACATAGACTGTCTCTCTCTCTTAGCTAACCTTAAACATCATCAACCCCCATCCCACACAAGTTAGAAAGCCAGGCGTACCTCGATCAACTTGCTTCCACCCCAGAGGAGACCATCGGCAGTGATAGAACGCACACACGCCTCGAGCTTCTTCATGTCAGTCTCATCATCCCAAGGCTTGACGTCAAGGATAATCTCGGACTTGGCAACAAGGGTGGGCTCTAAAACCAGCAACTTGATTAGAAACCCAACACATACTATTGGGGAAGACATCTATTCCTTATACCAGTACTCCTATAGACAAGGACCCGGAGATGCAGGTGTTGCTTCACACTAAAAAATTATAATGTTGGGAATAATGACTATATATAACCTATTCAGAATAATCATAACAATTACGGTGGCCTACCCTATACACCACACTACTCCCATGCTGAAAATGCATTTTACTAATCAACCCTCAAGAGGAAAGCACTGACAGGACATTACTTACTCTTGGACTTCCTGGCGTGATATTCAGCCAGTCTCTCCTGCTTAACCCTCTCCTTCTCGGCATCCTCCTCCTCATCATCAGAGCCGAAAAGGTCGACATCTGAGAGTCAAAATAGAATTAATAGATTTACTACTACCGTATAGTTCACATACATACACCAGATACACGCCTAAGCGCAAGTATATTTGATTTTCTCCAAAGAGGACGCATATTAACAGACCTCCAAAAAAGCCAACAACCTTAAGAATCATAAAGCTAAACTGTTTGCATTGCCCTCGACAATAACAATCGGTCGTGTCATTCTTCCATTTAAATTTTCTTTATAAATGTGGTTAACCATGTATATCTCAGCTTATAATTAGCTTTAACTAATTTTATCAACACTTCACGCAAAAGTCCAAGCACTTAAAAAAAAAGTACTGGAAGACAAAAAAAAATTTTAAAAGGAAAAAAAGAAGCAGTCTTATAATAGCCGTACATTAATAAATGAACGGATAACAGTACGCCAAGGCATACATACCATCCTCATCCTCCTCAGCAGCAGGGGCGGCAGCACCATAGGCAGACAAGGCCTTCTTCTCACCAGGGAAGCTGTATCCCATACAGGAACCCAAAATGAAAATTGATTCAAGCTTATCATGTAAGAGTTGACTTGGTATTCATAGAAAAAGATTTCTTGGCCTAGTCTCAAAAAAATAAACAATAGTGAAAGAATAAGGACACTAATCAATTATTACCTGGCCATCTCGCTACCGTAAGAGGCGATGTTGTTGTACCAACGAAGAGCATGCTCGAACTTGGCCTCGGGGGCGGCGGTCAGGGCACCGAAGACAACGGCATCAGCCTGAGAGGGGGCAAATCTGTATAGAATCACCCAACAGTTAACAATCTGCAGTCACAAGATCTCAGCTAAAACAACAACAATTAAAATACATACCCCTCGATGAAACTCTTATCAGCGAGGTAGCTGTTAAGGGGAGTCACATCGGAAGCGATTTTAACAAATGCCATTTTGAAGGTTAAGTTGAAACAACAACAGTTTGTCTGATTACCCTGTATTCTGTCAGCCAAAGTTAAATCATTGCGACCATGTGTACCCGCAACAACAAGTTCCGTATCAATTTTTTAAATAATTCCTATACATTGTTTTATTGATTAAAAGGAAACATGGTAATTTATAATCAGTATTTTATTGGCTATTTTGGTTTTAAGATATTTTAGATCATATTGCAATCGCACCATATAATACGACTGGCTAGCTATGCAAAAAATACCGCGGGTTGCTTTGGAGTGAGGAACGATGGAACTATACAGTAGGGCTGGTGGATTAATACCACTGTCGTACCTTTGCATTTTAGCTTTATTATAGAGGAAAATCGCTGAAGTTCAATTTCACATTAATGATTGGGAAGTTTGCAGAGGTGTCTGGACAAACAAACAGCAAAAGTATCCTCCTCCATATCGATCTGCTCATCTATCTAGTATATAGCGACGGCGTGGAGGAAGATATCTACTAAAATAGCCATCTATCTAGCTATATCAAAATATTTTTGTTTGTTGCCCTAGGCATTATGTTTTCTGATGGCTTTTAGGATTTCTAAATGTCTATTAAAAGAAACTGTTCTAGACAGGGCCGGGGCTGAGAAATGTCAATAAACCAAATATCGGTAGGCGTCCAATTAGAGAAATAAAAACAAAAACAATCAATTGCCTTAAGAAAGAGAGTATGAAGTGGCACAAAAGGAAAACCAAACTAGAAACGGAAGAACCAAAAATAGAACAAAAACAGATACTAGCGTATCTCCGTTTACAACACACACACATTCCTATTATCACAGGTACCATGAATATTAGCAGGGCATATATTTCCTTTGATACCGACGATTCGAAAAAGAGTAAGGGTTGGCGTGATTTCAGCGGAATACCCCGATTGTAGTTCAGCATACGGAATACAACGAAAAGAACTTACCTCACACAAGTGAGGAAACTTTGACTCCTCGAATCACTCCACTAGATTTGATTTTATCCCATCAAATTCTTTTCGCAAAATTCCATATGCTGAACTGCAATCGTGGTATCCTCTGCTGAATTTACGCTGACCTTTAATCTTTTCGAATCGTCGGTATCAATGGGAATAGATGCCTTAGCAATATTCACGGTGCCAGTGATAGTAAAGATGTGTGTTGCGAATGGAGATATGCTAATATCTGTTTTTGTTCAATTTTTGGTTCTTCCGTTTCTGGTTTGATTTTCATTTTGTACCTATTCATACTTTCTTTCAAGGCAATTAATTGTTTTTGTTTTTATTTTTCTAATCGGGCGCCTACCGATAGATTTGGTTTATTGATATTTCTCCGCCCCGGCCCTGTCTCGAACCGTTTCTTTTATACAAATGTTTAGCTAATGTAACTCATGAAGTCATAGAGATCCACTAGAAATGTCTAAACCTATCTCGATAAGGTTATATTAGTTTTTCCTTATATGGTTCATTAGTTAATTCACTATATGCAAACTATGCATTTATAAGTTAATTTAAAGCTACGTTCTTGCAATATAAATGAATAAGCTATAACAAAACAAACAATTGAACGCTTTGTGATTGTGGTTTTTGATTAGAAATCCTGGCCTAAGGCAAACCCATATTTTGTGGATTTTGCTTTGCATTTATTGCAATTTCAAAGTGGTCTTCCCCAGGTAGATGGCAGATTGTAGATCAATATCAAATCCTAGTCTAAGGTCTGATTTTTTCCTGTCACTGTCACTGAATTAACAGTTACAATATGGTAGTCAATCGTTATCGTTTTGTTGAAGTATAAAAATAGATGGAATCCCTTAATAAAGTTAGAATTGATCTACAGAAAGGGATGCTCTATCCAAATCGGCAATTCCTATCTGATCTGGAATGTTGGTTCTATTTAGATAAACATAGTAATTATTCTTGGTCTTTCTGAGATTCCGTGAGCATAGTTAAGTGAATTGATCTAGGTTATTTAGAGCAATAATGTTTGAGGTTCTGATAAGGCACCGGCTGATCAACTGGTTTATTTACTGATATTTTTCCTTGTTGTGATGCATACTGTGCTGAGGTAGAGTTTAACTACTTATACCTGTTGCTCTTGGCACTCCTAAATCGTTGAAACCTTGGGAAGTGTGAGATCATGTGATTTACAATCAAAAATCTTGGTGTTTACGTGATTCCTTGTGATTATAATTTCTGATCAATTTTTTAATCATAACAAACAGTATTGAAATATTGAATGCTATCCTTTACATGTAATTAAAGGATTGTTGCTATTATTTAACATTTAATTATATACAACAATTGCTTTGATTGACAATATTTTTAATGGGAGCAGAGGCAATTTATTGTTGATCATCTACTCCATTTTAGGTTCATTACCAATGTATTTGAAGATATCACTTAAATTCCCTAGTTCAATTAGTTCTAGAGATAAAGATTCTTTTTTTAAAGAAAAGTTATAGACTTTCAAATAATTGCTTAAACTAGGATGTAACTAAAAATTAGTGACATGGGTCGACTCTATTTGGAAGAAAACTACTCTACACAATTTTCAGAATAAATACTTTTGACTACATAATGAACAGACTCTTATTGTGCAGGAGCTGCCACCATGAAATTCCTATATTAACACATAATAAGTAAATACAATAACCACATAATACAGTGCAATTAACTTTATAGTTGGTTATATCAGATAGCCTGTTATGTATGATTTCAGTATACCATCATGAGTTTATTTATAGCATAAGGGTTACAATTGAACTTTCACATATAACAGCCACACATGGATATTTCAAGTATGCTAGCCTTATGTTATAAACGCAAATTATTACAATCATGCTTATAATCACTAATACATTCCAATTACAAGATTCCTAAGATTCATCCAATAGTACAATGAAATAAGTATTGCACCTCAATCAGCCAATATGCAAAACATTGCTTAGAAATAATATTATTAGATCCTTGTTATACTTTTTATTTGACAAGGTAAATAACATCCTGTTATTAGCTTATATATTTATATAGATATAACCTAAATTGGGGTAAATTTAGATTGTTATATTAATAGAATATTGCATAATTAGCACTACTGGCTAATACTACATAATACAATGTACTTGCTTGATTAACTATAAATAAAGTTGTTAGCATAACCAACTATAATTTGATTACTAGCAATAGTTAATCTAGACTTGTTAATAGAGCACAACACAATACTTAACTTACATACCCTGGTAGGTGTATAAGGATATTAGCTGTGCCAATATTAATCACAGGCACACCACACAATATGGTTAACAACAGGAAACCCAGTAGTTGCTACAATGCAGTGCTAATAAGCAACCTTTTGGCTAGCTTGCCAAGAGCTACATGATCACTTGATTTGTATATTAGCCAATAGCATAATATGTCATCTGGAATGATTAATAATTAAATCAACCTATGAATTCACCAATCTACATCTAGTCCCTGTTTTGGTTGACATCAACAACAACCAAAGAGTCTGCCATGATTTAGCCAATAATGGAATAATTATAGTAAGCTCACATCCAACTAACAACCAAATGTAGCATATGTTGATTACTTCAAGGAAGAACACCAAGAGCTATATCTAGATCAAGACAAGGGCATCTATAAAAACCTTCAATAGGATTATTGGGCGTCAGACACTGCTTAAGACCTTTTCTGACCTCTTATTAAGCCATTATCAACTTCCTACTCCTTCAGTCTCTAATCAGAGCATTCAAACACAGATTAATACACCTTTTATAATCACACAGCAATCCTATGCAGGATTTGCTTTTTTCACCACTACACCAGAGGTGATCACAAGTTCTACTCATACTGGTAAAGTAACACTGCCTAATCAAGTAAATGTTTCTGTCAACACAGGTAGGATTTACATCAGTCTTATATGTTCTGATGAAACACAACAGAACTTCACAGTTCCTACTTCTACCAATAGTAAATCAACACTACCAATCATTGTTTCAAACAACATGATGAATACTTACATGCAAAGTTCAATCCCAAATAATCCATCAACAATTATGATCAATTCTTTATCTACCCTGTTTCAAGTCTTTATAGCTCAAATGAGCCAAAAAGTATTAAAACCTATTTTAATCATTCAAGAGGCACAATCTATATCAATAGATACTTCAACTGAATCCCTTACACACAAAAATAAACGCTGGGGCACACATGATCTTCCATTCACCTGATCTCATTCTCATCAAACTGATCAAACATAAATTCCTACTTTCCAGCAGACATATACTTCCTTAACAAGTTCAGGCAAGTTTACATTTCAAATGAATGACCCTAAACCAATCTTTTGTCTAGACCATACTAAGGATTTTTCCTACTAAGACTAAACTGAGGAGCTCTTTATAATCTGCCAAATTGGCAATGGTGCCAAATGCCTTATATCCACCCATTCGGGATAAACAAACTGCTCTACAGTCAAATGGCACCATTCCCAGAAATGAAAAATATTGCTGCACCTAGCCCCATCTCTTGGTTGAAAAATTAGAACATCCAGGCACCGATATCAGAGACCACAGTATAATAGAATGGGTCCATACTATACACACTACCTGTATAATTCATTTTGGACTCATTATTTCAATCAGATTCTACACATCCTACATGGAAATTGCTACACACCTGCATGGTCCAAAATAACTCCTACTTTGATGCTACAGTGGCCAATCCCACTACTAACAAGATGAGCACTCATTCCAAGCCTACAGGATTACGGGAGTCCACCAAATCGCATATATAGCCTACCTGCCAGTTTCATCATGACATCTATGCTAACTGCAGTACTGCTACAATCACCCTTAACCAGGACAGTACAAGCATAGTAAAATCCTTTTCCACTCAAGGTCAACTCAACTTTATTCCCACTTTTGATAACATGGATACAGCTCTTACTTGTCACACAAACACAGTAATCCCAGCCCCAACATTAACTTATGATATCAAATCCCAAATTACTATATTCAGTGCAACCATGTGAATTTAGTGGCACACAGGCAAAGGAGGCATCAGTACCATGCCATTGCAAAAATAATTCTTGCAAATAGATTATCAGTGTACTTACTAATAAGCCCACTAATACTACAGACCTCCCTGTTAAAAATTTTCTTGTGGACAGTAGGTGTTATTATCACATCTGCATCCTGCATAATGCCTTCTCATCTTTTGTGCTATTTATTTGGAAGTTTAGTTTCACTAACAGTACTATCGTCCATTCTATGTAAAATGGTGTCATAATTTGGATCAAAAGAGGGTAGGTCCTCTGAATTTGTCAATCCAAATGTGTCGGTAGGTAATGTAATTTTCATCTTCCTTTCTTTTGTCATGGACTGGGCATGGTTGATGAGAGTAAATAAAAGCTTATATTTAGGTAGTAAGTCATCTTCTGAAAAACTTGGCAATCAGTTTTTAGACCCACTATTTCTAGTCATGCCTTAATAATAAAGGAGTGTTTTTACATGTATTCAAACAGCATTTATTTGGTGTTTATATTGTTTTAGTCCTTGATACAGATTGAAATTTTTATTATATGGTTGCAATTCAAGTGACTGGTCAACAGTTACTTATCATGGTTCTAACATGTAAGCTAAGTATTGGACTTGAAGCTTATACCCACTTTGTTTAACGAAGCTCATTTAGCTAGGGTATGTTTCAATATTAAATTAGCACATCTAACTACATGTTTTCACTTGGGGCTTGCGTATGTGACAGGATGGGGTTTGGCCTTTACATAAGAAGCACTAGTTAAATATCCCCTAACACTTAACTTAAAACTAGGTAGCCAGCCATTTGGTAAGATTCTAGAGCCCCATACTATGCATATTTACTTGCCACTTTTTCATTCGTAATTTGGATATCAGCAGAGTGGAGGTTCTTTTTGTTTAATACAAGAGCTTGTTGAGGCCCATTTAATATTACCCTTAGATCTAAAAGTTATATATTGCACTAGGTCAGCACGGTCAACATTGCAAGCAAGAAAGCTTTCACGTTTTTATAACATATGATACTATATTCTATATTCTCTTAAATAGTCTGGCATATTCAATTTGTATGTGAATAGCCTGCTTTAAAAAAACGTTACCACCATAGCTACTTCGAATAGCCTAATCTACCACCAATATCAGCGAATAAAGCAACAGTTGTAGACAGACGATTAGAACATAAGTGCATCAAATTATCAATATTTGTAATATACAACAATCTTGATCCATATAGTTACAACAAAATAGTATTTCCTTTGATTTTGATTTTAAAAGGTTAGTTAATAATGATATGTACATACAACCAAGCATAAAGACACCGGAAGACTAATTGTTCCAATTCCAGTGCCCCCCTAACCTTATAAGGTCATCAGATAGATACAATTTACATAGAGAAGATCAATCTAACGGGCAGATACTAATAGTATATGCAAGTGATTGCAAAATTATCTAGTTAACTAAGCCATGTAGGTAATTAAGATAGAAGGTCCACTTCATGGCAGACTAGATAACGTACGAGAATCTTTAACCAAAATAATCGCCTCCATTATGATAATCCGATATTCAAACCAATGATACACAATACATAGATCTAACGGGATAAAACTAGATGTTCATTGGTCATAGTGCAATCCCATCAAATTCAAATAACCACACAAATTATGATCAAGTGTTTATAACATTGAGTATTAATGTGTATTCAAGTTTCATTTAATAGTACTGTGCCAGAGCACCAAGGTTGTAACGCCTATCTATTCTCTAGTTAACTTGCAGGGGTACCTGTCTCATCCTAAGTGGGGTGAAACCTAACAGGGAGCAATTACATTTCATGCCTTGTTCACGCATAAGTGTGCCTTCACTATCAAACAAAAAGTATATAGGAGACAGGCTAGGTGCCAATGTACACGATCTCAGTGACATTTCAACACGGAGTATATAATGTAGTTACAGTTACCATAGAACTCCTGGACAAAGATCTACTACTATGTGACACGATTGTATAACTTGGCAAAAAAACAGTATAGCTCTTAGCTCGAGGCCTCAGCCTGTGATGCCGCCTTAGCATCACTGAAGTTAATAACACCTGTTGTCAATCGGGCAGAGATCAAAGTAGGAAACATAGTCAGTCTATCGTAGTAATATGCCCCAGACCAGTCAAAAATATAACCTACCGTTTACAACATTGATTAGGGCTCCGGAGGCAGGGCTTTCCGGATGGCTATCCACAAATGACTCTCCACTATCACAGCAACGGGCTGTTCTCCATGTGCTGTTAGCATTAACCCTCTTGTCCTCCTGCCCATCTCAGACCTAACCACTTACCTATCCTAGGGTCCAATGGAATACTCCCCAGGAAAGGACACCCCATTTCTTGACACATCGCTGCTGCTCCTCCAGTGGTAGGAGGGAAAATCTGGGACACTGTCTGTAGATAGATTACACAGTCATTTACGGGAATGGCAGGATACAAAATCTATGTCATACTCATACTACAGGCTAGTACTCCATAAGAGGCACAAAGGAACCTTCCACGTGCTCTTAATAACTGCAAACCAAGCCTCTCATAGCCATTATCAGTCACAGCTACGTATTCAAGTACAATCAATCCTCTAATTGGTCTAATTGATGTCAGTTACTAGTATCAGATATAACTAGTGGAGTGATAGAAAATAAAGCTACCCGCCAAAGAAATCTTATGGCATACAGGGGAATGGGTTATTATCAAGGATATCCTATCTGGCCCATAATAAGGCACATGTAGGCCTATATATATATATATTGTCCCTAAGCCCGCAGGGGGATATAATATATGCCATGATTCATTCTAAAAAGATCATTGATCAACATACGCAACCAATACGGGCAGCCAGATATTCATATAGGTAGGGATAGAGGTGCCATGCCATTATGATGGGTGTTAATATATATAGGGATGTGGGAGCCTTACCGTACACTTGGGACAGACGAAGGAACTCATATTCTCCACTACTCCGATGATATCAAATCCCACCTTCCGGCAAAAGCTGATTTCCTTTCGGACATCTATCAGGGCTACCTCCTGCTCCACCCTGATTAGTATATAAAATAATTACCTGGATCCCTATTACCTGTGGGACTATCTATGCATGTCTTAACCATTTCCTTTCGGCGTTTACCTTCCTAAATCTATCTCTGATGTCCGTTCGTATCAGAATAATCATTAAATCCCTACCCCAGGCTTACTGACGGTCACCTATGCGGCTGGTGCTATCTATCTAGGACAGACAAATAAATGAGATTACTTGCAGGCTTGGGATATGTCATTGTAATGCCAGTATATATGGTAAGAGATTGAGTAATGATTGGCTGTCAGAAGGCAGAGATGAGATAGAGTTCTACAAGGGAGAAGGTCATAACCAGGAATGGGATAGAAGGTTACCTGGGGGGTAGTGACAATGACAACCCCAGTAGGGTTAGCATCCTTTAGATATTGGGCAAGTGAGAGGTGCTCATCTGAGGTGCCCGGGGGAGTGTCTATAACCAGGTAGTCGAGGGTGCCCCAGTCAACATCCTTTAGGAATTGCTTGATCATTCCTGGTCACCCTGGAGGTCAGCCATCCAACCCTACAGTCTCTGATGTATAGGATATAATAGCGACAGGTGCAAGAGGTTACATAGGTGTATATATATATATACCCATATATATCCAGGTGACAGCGTCATAACACAAGGTACGTCACACCTTTTTCTCACGCTAACCCTCACACAAACACAACATATTACTCTAAACTTGTAAGCTAAGACCATTACAGCAAACATACAATATACAATAATAATCACCATTTTTCTTAGGGCCCCTCCAGATTACAGCATCATCAGGGTTGCCTAGTAGAAATCCTACAGACATTACAGCCAGGTTCTCCTGGACGTAGACAGGGGACCATCCACTACCACTCTGGTGTACCTGCTCCCCTTCTAGTCCCATAACCCTAGGGATAGAGGGCCCACAGATATCCACGTCCATAACAGCCACCTACCCATCCCTATATTGAGTGCCTGCAACCCTCCTGTTTACCCTTTCCATGTCAACCTAACTAACCTCTAGCTCCTCGTTGCGGGCCAAGCAGAAGCCCAACTGGGCCGTAAAGGTGCTCTTACCCACCCCGCCCTTGCCTGACAGGACCAGGATCTTGTGTTTGACAGAGGCCATGCGCTCCACCACCAGGGCCAAGTCTGGGGGTGCCCTTCACGGTCAGTAATGATAGGGAAAGGCCACCCTATCCCCCTAGCTTCCAAATACTAGCCTGGGTCTGGTCCTGCAGGTTTTGCAGCGGCACATATTTTTTGATTAGGACAGCCTGCACAGGCATCAGATTTGCCAGCTTGGGCACTGTCTGTACCAGGACAGTCTGAGGAGGAGGGAGATTAACAGGCGATCTAGAAGAAGACATACCACTAAAAATATTGCTTTATAACCTCAAGGAAATCATATAGGTGGATGCATATCTTTTTAATTATGGTCATAGATGAGAATTAGCAATATTAACTATAGTAATAGGCAATGGGTAGCAGTTGATAGAAAAAGGTGCGCTTACGTTCAGGGGCATCCTCTGGCACGTTGTCTGAAGAAGTAGTCATAGTAGAGGGTCCACAAATAGGGCCTTGTCAGCCTAGGCTTACAGATTATTAGAGTGACCTTGAAAAGTACTTAAACAGTCTACAATACACTGCACAACTACAGTGTTATGTATAATATGTGTAATAATAGTACTAGTACATGTAGCAGTATATAATATATAATTGAGATCGAGTATTATGTGCTACCGTCACCGTCATGCATAATACCCAACCAATGATTGGCTGTTCAATGATGGGCTCTGATTGCATTTAAATACCCAGGATTTGTTAAATTAAAAAAAAGGCTCTGAATGGTAGATCTACCCGAAACAATGATAGAAAACTAATAGCAAATAATGGGGAAATAGTAATAAATAATAAAAAATACATACTTGAATGTTTTTAAAAGAATACAACTAATAAATAGCAAACCAATAGAAACAATAAAATAAGTATTAATCAGATGTAGAATGTAACTATGGATTGCTCTAAGTGAGGGAGTATCTATATACTGGGCCAGTAAGTAAGAAGGAATGCAGAGTGCCCGTGTATATATAAGGGTAGTAATTCAAGATTATTGCAGGCCCGATTGTAATAATTTCAGTGTTAATTGATGTTATTAATCACCCACCCCTACTATCTAGTTAGTAGTATAATACCCAATGTACCAAGCGGTATGTGAACTGTAGGGTGCAGGAGTTAAAGGCGTGCCATATAGTTATTAGCGGGACCAGGATTATAAGGCAGCATGAGTATATAGCGGGTGAATGGCTATGTTTATAAACACTTAGTTCTGTCATTTAACACTATTACCTAAATACTAGTACAGGAATGTGTTGCACTACATAATATTATAGTGGTGGACAACATATTCAACCCAGTCTATACTATCATATCTAGGCTCAGTTCCTAACTAACCAGAATATTCTTATCAGTGCACTAAACGTCTAGGTACTATGAAGTCCAGGATAGTGCTCCAGGTCTGTATATTAGGGCGCTATGCGTTACTAGCCCTGTTAGGTGTCCTGTTAGGTTACTTGATCCGTGGCCGTAGCCCTGTATGTGCCCTAGGCTCTCAGGTAAGGGGTTGAGGTTGCTATGTACGATTTGGCAGAGTATTTCAAAGAGGCCTGTTCTTAGCTTCAAATACGGCCCTATACAACCTATACACCTCTGTCCTATCTCTATAACACATCTACCATTTTCTCTCCCTGGTTGAATCATTTCATGTTGATTAACTTTCAGTCTAGTTGATAACTGTCAAGGTAGCCTTACTCCCTCTCCTCTTAACCTTATGGGGGGACAATATGACTAGGAGTGGTTCATGGTCTATAATAGCCCAAGTTAATGCCCGTAGATGGCAACTAGAGGGGTCTTACCTCTGGTAACCAGGGTGGGTTTTTATTTTGATACAGGGAAACAACTTTCGGGTACTCACATCTGAGGAATTCCACCAACTACCAACCATCTTTGTTATCACTCCTACGTATACCCGCCTCACCCAGAGGGCGGACATGACGCGCCTTAGCAACACTCTTAATAATGTTTGTTTTTATCCCTTTTCCTATGACTGGCCTCCTTCCCTTCTATACCATATATATTAGACCTCAAGAGATGCATACAGTCTCGTGTTCCTAAGGGCTACTTGGTCTATCATCCATCATACATATCCCTCTACTACTGGATGTACCCATCACTTGTACACACATACACACACATATATAGAGTGTTATGTTATCAATGTGTCACCTATAGTTATATTATTTCTATCTGTATCCGTAACCTACCCTCATAACCCGTGTCTATAGTAGAACGGGTTGTTACAAGGTTTCTTTGCTAGTTATGGCCTGTTATATCCTCTCTATCTTATATCTTCCCCTTTCCATTCTTCTTCTATGATGTAGACCTAACCCTAATGGGTATAGTCCTTGTGCAGTACAGTGCATAGCCTTACCATCCTTCCCTGTACTAGTAATAGCTGCACCCTATATTACTTATTGGTTATCACTTTCTATTTTTATTGCCTTTCTATTGGCTTTCAATTGCTGGCCTTTCAATCCTCTCTCCCTCTCCAAAATTTGCTCTCATAACCAAATGAAACTCTAGCAATGTGATGTACATGGCAATAGGGCCGTGTGGATCTATCTCTTCTTAGTGGTGGTGGGGGGAGGGGGGTATATATAGCGTGCTTGGTATGAGAGGGTTGGCGACAGGGACTAAGAGGTGAGTGGCCTGCAGGTGAAGAAGGTGCACTGGGTGGTGGTGGAGGACAGTAAGACTAAAACTAAGGCAGTCACTGATATTCTAGCCCGGAGTGGTTGCTACCGCATCTCCCATTTACATGTGGCTACCCCCGTGGACGACAAAAAAACTGAAGGGATGGCCCGATTTCAAGTGAGATCCTAACTATACTTCCTACTGCATTGTGATTGTAGTGTCCCCAATAGCCCCCTACTGTGGTCTCCCACCCACCCACGCTTTCTACCTTCATGCCATTTTTTGTATTAACTTTTACCCCCTCTCTTCTATGCAGTACCACAGAGGGGTGGAGCAACGTAACCTAGCCCTAAGAGCAGTGGCAGATCTAGGGGTGACCAATGCAGTGGTATACTTCGCAGACGATGATAACTCTTATGACTTGGATGTGTTTGAGGAGATGCGCCTGACCAAAAAAGTATCTATATGGCCTGTGGCCTTTGTGGGAGGACAACGATATGAGCGACCTATTGTTACTAATGGAAAGGTAGGTGCGAGTTATAGTATGTAGATTATATTTTCAGTCCATCTCACTCCTTGTTTATTAAATGTTAATAGTCTGTGAACGGTCACGGCTGGATATGAATGAGTGCAGTCTAGATTAGGTAGAGGATACCTATGAACAATAATATTATTAACCTCTAATACTATTGGCCTATCATATATACTTATCGGCCCTGCATAGCAATTCACAAAAGGACCGGATTATACATGTGTGTAGGTCTGAAGATATGGTATTTTACTTTTACTTCAGAAATGGGGAAAGACTATAAAGAGTTTTTAATATGGGGCTAAGAATGCCACAACCAATTATCAGGACAAGGGAGATGCTAGGGGCCTTTAGTTACAGTCAATGCTAATTGGTAGTTCATATATATATATATATATATATATATACTGTAAGATGGGCTTGATATTATTAGTCCGCCAGTGGTCATTTGACAAGACAATCCATCACATATTAGATCTTAGGGCTATTATCATTGGCCCATATATAGAGGACATACGAATTATACCCACACCCACCTACGAAGTACCTCCCATATTTATCTGTTCCAGTCATTCATTTATCACCCTGTTAAACCCCATGTCGACATCTCACCTTACAGGCCCTCTGCCTGTTTTATAACATTTTCATTCTGATTCTGATTGCTACTTCTTGCTTCTGTTTCCCTTGGAGACTATGTCATCCTGTCCATTATGGGGTCCTTACTATATGGCTAAGTTGCAATAAAACCAGCAAGACTATAATATTAACAACAGGCTGCAGGTCACAGGGTGGCATGTCTCATGGCATCCCGAGAGAACCTTTCCAGCCGATATGGCCGCCTTTGCCTTTCACGCATCCCTCTTGAAGGGACCCAACGGGTATGCATCCATCGCAATATTGTCTTACTTTGATCTCTTACTGGTTCTATTAACCTTCGGCCTTGGTTACTGAGAGTTTGTTTACGTAACCTCCCTTCTCATATGTTGTTGAATTTTAATGTTTAGTTCCTTACCTACCTATCACGATACCCTTTTGCCATTACAATGATTTCAGCTACCTCAGTATAGACCCAGTCCAATCTACACAACATAATATGCTTATAGCCCTGGTATGGTTTACTATTGTCATTGCCAAACTAACTTGAAACTGCACACAGTTAGCTGTGTACTACTCTCGCAAGGAGGTCATAGAGATCCTCTATAATGCTCATTTAATCATATTAATATTTTATCTGATAGAGCATGGTATTTTTACACTACTTCCTATCTAACCATTCACACCTCCATCTTTAGGGTACCGCAATTTAGTCACACCTGGCGGAAGGGATTTCTAGAGACAGGGTTCTTAGAACTACTAATAAGTGGGCCTGAAGCATTAGAACCTCGTGCTAATATGTGCACCCGCATCTTGGTCTGGCATACACGCACTGAACCCCCTTTTACTAAACGTGAGGCCAAGTTGCGCTCGGAGGCGTGGATGGAGGTGTGAGCACACTGCACAAGCTGGTCATTGCAGCTTGGGTGACTATGATACAGGGCATTTGGCTTTGTGTTACTAATTATTTAATTGTAATTTTTTGTCGTCCATGTTGGATACTACTGCACGCTATCATTACAAAACAGGGAATGATATCTCCTGTGAGTCAGTATTGTGGTTTAGTTTTATTCTTTAAAACTAGCCACAGCATTGGATACCCCTGTGGTGACGATCTAAATGGAGGATTCAACAGAATTGCACAGTTGGTTTTACTATGTTTTATCAAGGGTTATGTGATAGACTAAGGATATATAGGACTAGTTAAGCTACAGACTGGTACCCTATCGAACTACAAGCATACATTTTGTTAGGTCTACGAGGTATTGTGCGATTCATACAAGTTTATATTATAGTAGTTGTGGCTGCAACTGGGAACTAAACTGGCTGGCCTAATAGTGCTTGGCTCTTGAAAATCCTTTAAAAAAATATTTGAGTTTGATATTTAAATATTTTATTTCGAAAGTTGGCAACAGGGGAAAATCACATGAAACCTAGATGCGATTTGGAGGGGGTCCTTGGGTATGTCTGCCAACTTGACTGACTTTAGAGTGTGGCTGGGTAGTTATATAGCAATACTCTTAAGGATCCAACACAACACTAAAAATAACAAAGAAGACATTGATTTTTTTTTAATAAATATTTGATCACGCAAACCAAAATTTTCTGGTTATAATAATATGATAAGCCACTACTGATGGTATATAATAGAAATAAAATATATGAACCATATTGGATAGTAGTATACGTCATAATTAAGTATTCTTGCTTTGGCATCCCTCATTGAAGATACTGCATGACCTTGATCTGTTTTATTGGCTTCGCTTCACAATGTTATTGTTGTCACAGTAGTGGAAGACATAGGCCTGCAATACTTGGTATGGTAAGGCCATCCTATTGTTGTCATATATAACGAACGAGCTTATGCTTTTTCACTTATGCAATAGTTAATTTTTAAGTTGACACGTCCATTGGAGCCTAAGTATTATTAATCACTTTAAGGTATTTGTGCTTAATCTATTATTACTTTGTAGTGTACTCACGGAGTAGTATTGCTTAAATTAGGTCTAAGACGTAAATCCTCAGGATTGACTTTATTGTTAATGTATACTAAAAGGTAAAGTGCAATCAAGTTTGAACAAATTGTTAAGTACAAGCATGTTTACATTAATTAACGCCTTGATTACCCAAATTAAATAATATTATGGTGTGATAACCAGAAAGGATTAGTATGCCTTAGTATACCCAAATAGTGTACCGAGGTTCCAATTTTATTATCTATATGTTTCTCCACTAAGTAATCTTTATTTCTTGTTTTCACAAGCTAGCAGTTTATTTACATGTACAAGCCTTTGAATATGTAACGGAACAATGTAGTGTTTCCTTTCACCCTGCTAATATGACTTAGAATACCAACATCTGGTAGGTCGTGATGTATGTAAGTAATGTTTAATATATGATTATCTAGACCAAAAAAGAAAAAGAAAAAAAGACTTCAGAAGAAAGGTTTACGTCTTATTTCTGTAATTGGGGATAAAACAGAATAAGACATACCAGTCTGGTATAATATTAGTTCTTATTCAATTGCATTTAAAATATTTTAACTTGAAACAATTTTTAAAAAATACATTATATTATTATACTAAATCACATCGTTGCAATATGGCAATTATGTATCTAGAGTTCCGTAGTCTTCGAATTGTTAACATAACTTCTAGATAATGAGTCCCAAGTCTCTTAGAAAGGTCAGAAAAGAATTAATTTATGGCTTCTTCATTTTTTTTTGCCATTGGCCGTTTGTTCTGGATGCTGCTAGATATTTCTTGGATTTTTCTATCCAACGTCAGCTTTATTAACTGTCACCTTTGTGGATTTACTAATAACAGGATGCTGCCAATTTTAAAAAAATATTTATTATACTATTACAGCTAAGAACCAGTTTAGTCTGCATGTCTACTACCCCGTTATACAATTAAGGCATGGAGCAACATTGGTCAGGCCTATTTACTATGCTATTACTTATCATTTAATGGCATACACGAATTGTTAATTATTAACAATTTGTTCCATATTAACTATAATTCTATAATTGACTACTCCCACTATTTTAATTTGGCTGCTGTTATAGTGGCTAATATGATCCAACTTAATTAAAGTAACTATTGCTACAGGTAAACTCCATGTAATAATTAATTAAATGTATATGATGCATACGGTTATATACTTCCACTCTAGTCAATCACAATCAAAGACATCCAACGTTTTAGCAACATAAGGTGATTCAATAAAAAGATTAAACATTCTACATAACTCGTAGATAAACAAATTGAAGACTAGTTTCCTAAAAACTGCTAATATTTTGGTAATTTGTTACGGCATAATCATAATAATGTAAAATAATTGTATTGTGGAAAATTAGATATATTAATAGTAGCTTTCATGTCATTGCTAATTTAAATTAGTAGACAAGAACTCTGAGATGGCCTTGAGTGAAACCCAATCGAAGTGTATTATCGTACTATCTGCTAGGATGGGATTTATGTTGTTTTATTATGATCTAGAATAATTGGTCCTAGTGCTGCAACTACTGATTGGGTACGCAGGGTAAGAGTTTCTCATTTCACTCAAGTTCATTGTTTTGGGTATAATTCAAAAGATTCCATTGGAGAAAGGTTTTTAAAGCCACCATAGGTAGTAGAAGCCACACTTAATAATATTTTGTTATTGGACTAGTTGTTTAAAGTTAGTTGTCATTTAATGGAGAATAATACTAGTTGCAGGTGTAATGCTGTGTTCCTCATTTCCTCTGCCATATTCCATCACAAGGAGTTGTATTTATTTTTCACAAGTGACTGTGTTGACAAGAATTCAACTTGGATTAAAACATATAAAGAAATATAAAGATATAGATATTTTGTGAAGATTATAGGTGGAATCATACTACTACCAGTAGCATTTACAGATTAAAAGATAACAACGTTCAATCAAAGCTACTATTAATTAACAAGCAATCTACGCTTGATCAGGCAAATCAATATCAATGCGAATTGCAGTCCATATGACGCGACGATAGTCAAATCAAATGATGCCAGCACGATCCACGGTCAAAGCGCACTCATTGGCTTATTGGTGATTGTAGCAGGTACCCTCTAACATACCTACCTACCTACCTACCTACATATACCAACCGCTAGGAGGTGTGGCCACTTGTATTTAGAGACCACTCATAGTAAGGTGTTGCCTCTTTTGCCACCATGGCCTCCAAACGGCGCGTAGCCTACTTCTACGACTGTAGGTTTTATATATATTTTTTCTCTTCTCTTCTCTCGACCTTTTTTTTAATTTTCTTTTGTTAGTGTTTTTGTGCTTTTTTTCTTTTTCTTTTGGCACATTGCCTATTCCCCTTTACGAGGTATTCTCTGTAAAGTGTTGGTTACATGGCCATTGTTGATTGACTGAGACATTCAGAAAATTACTCTTTTAATTTCCCACCTTAGCATTTTTCCTGTTTTATTCCCTATTACTTCTTTCTTTCCTTCCCTGCCCAACCCATCCAACTAATTCTCTGTTATCCCTTTTAATTTATTTTATCCTGTTTTATCTTGTGTTTTTTTCCTTGTCTCATATGCCCTTTTCTCTCTTTCTTGATATATATTATTAACATACACTATCCATTATTATCATTAACTCTTTCCTCTAGCTTTTTTTTCGCTTTTCTTTTCTTTTTTCTTTCATAAAGACCTTTTACTTCGTCGCAATACTTTCACTTTCTTTCTACCTTTGCGTATCCTTTATGCTCATTATATATATATATATATATATGTTTTTTCTACCGAGTTTATGATTTTTTTCAAAGATTGTTCCAGCTTTCCCCTGGTCCTCCCTTCATATTACCTAGAGAGAGAGAGAGTTAACAGGTAAGGTTGGTAGAAGAGAAGTGCATAGTGTGCATTCTACTGCATAGGTAGTTATTAATAAGTATAGGTGCGTGGATAGGTCTTAGTGTGTTCGGGTGCTAGTAACCTGGCCCTGTGGTTATCGTGTTGCTAACCAAATGGTCCAACCTTAGCGGATGTGGGCAACTACTACTACTGCCAAGGGCACCCCATGAAGCCCCACCGTATTCGCATGACCCATAACCTACTCCTGAGCTATAATCTGTACAAGAAGATGGAGTTATATAGGCCCCCTCGAGCTACCTACGAAGAGATGACCCGCTTCCACTCTGACGATTATGTCAACTTCCTTCGTACTATTACTCCTGAGAACCACTTGGAGAACAGCAAGAACATGGCCCGCTGTAAGTACCTGGGCTTGTAGGAGGGTCTAGGGCCCCATGCCATCCACTAACCTATTACCCCTATCACCCTACAGTCAATGTGGGAGAAGATTGCCCTGTGTTTGCTGGCCTTTATGAGTTCTGTGAGGTGTCCGCCGGAGGCTCTATTGGTAAGAGAGGGCCTTGGTACATGCAGTGTATGTCACTATGTTGCTGTGCGAGTTAAAGTAGGGTGGTGAATGTATTGGATGTTATAAGGGGTCTGTCTCCATGGTGTGGTATTTATCAGGCCGGGTAGCTGGGGCCCAGAAGCTCAATCACGGAGACTCCGACATTTCTATCAATTGGGCGGGTGGCCTACACCATGCTAAGAAGTCAGAGGCCTCTGGGTTCTGCTACGTCAATGATATTGTCTTGGGCATTCTAGAACTACTGAAGTAGGTGACCGATATGTAGAGGAAAGGGAGAGAGAGGGGGGAGGGGGGAGGAGTCAATTACTGACAACCTGGCTGGCTAGGCGGCACCAACGTGTACTCTACGTAGATATTGACATCCACCACGGGGATGGTGTGGAGGAGGCCTTCTATACTACCGATAGGGTTATGACTCTTTCCTTCCACAAGTATGGTGACTACTTCCCAGGCACTGGTGACCTCAGGGTAAGACCTCCTCTCGATAGTATAGGTATGATGACATGATACATCACCAATGGCTAATTAACTAATGGGGAGGGTGCAGGATGTGGGGGCTGGGAGGGGCCGTAACTATGCACTAAATTTCCCTCTTCGTGATGGCATTGGAGATGACGCCTTCCTTGGTATCTTCAAACCGGTAGGTCCTTATGCTATTGACTATTGCTATCTCTGCTAGGCGTCAGTGCTGTTGTTTGATTAGCGGATGGTCTACTCATGGGCCATACAGGGTGTGCCATCCGCTCTCCTGTACTAACTACTGATTATAATGGTTTGGAGGGTCTAGATAGTACAGAGAGTGATGGATTCCTACCGCCCTGAGGCCGTAGTCATGCAATGTGGGGCTGACTCCTTGGCGGGTGATCGCCTGGGATGCTTTAACCTATCGTTGAAAGGTAGGTAAGGCCTAATATGGCCACCCTCCTCTGCCAGTCTACAAGTGGCTGTTATATCTTAGTGGTGGGGAAGGGGGAGAGTGCTAACCAGCAGGGGGTCACAGGGCATTCAGGCTGTGTGGATTATGTGAAGTCCTTCAATATTCCTATGTTAATGCTTGGGGGGGGTGGCTATACCATTCGCAATGTGGCTCGGGCCTGGGCCTTTGAAACATCCGTAGCATTAGACACACAGATACCAACAGGTAGGTGTGGAAGGAAGGTGGTGAAGGGTAGGATAGGGTAGGGACTAACTGGAAGAACACAGAGATACCTTATAACGACTACTTCGAATACTATGGCCCCGACTATCAACTCAACGTACCTTGTAACAATATGGAGGATCAAAACACAACCGAGTACCTGGAAAAGACTAAGAGCGCGTTGCTTGAACGCCTGCAATATATGCCATTTGCACCCTCTGTCCAGCGATTTGGTAGGTGTAGACCTCTCTGTCTCTGTGGTGATCAGGGTAGGGGCTAACTATGACCTAGTATACTAAGGGATGGTAGGGTTAGAGGGATTGGTTAATGGATTGTTGAATTGCTATGTGATATCCTATTCTTGGAGTGTATAGCAACAGCTGCCTGCCCACCCCCTGCTCACCCCCACCATGTTGTACCTATCATGGCAGGGATATAATACTAGACCATATAGGGTGAGATGGTGATTGGTAATAGATGAATTACCAGCCACACGAGTGTCATAGCTATGGCTTTATATGGTATATCCATACCAACACCCTCCCGCTCCCTCCTCCCGCTTCCTCCCCCCCCCTCTTACAGTACCTCCCGGCGATACTCTTCACTACAGTGATGACGAGGAAATGGATGATCCAGACGAACGACTGCCAAGTAAGTGCATGTCTTTGATGAACCGATGGTTGGTGAGTGATGGAGCCCCTTACTAACTTGACCTTTCTGCCCTTACAGCCAGTACTACGGATAAACGCATTGTATGTGAGGAAGAGTTCTCTGACTCGGAAGATGAAGGGCAGGGTGGTAGGCGCAACCAACAGGACCACCGGGTACAAGATGAGACAGTGCCCTTAACAACAGGGACTGCTGCCAATGAGTTACCTGTGAGTTCAACCTCTCTCCCCAAAGGATCCGTCGAGTTAACACGGTAAGGCTTCACCTATGTAGTTGTTTTATTGGGGTCACCTACCTTGGAGTATGTTTTTGATGGTAATACAACACATAGTATTCGTAGGGTTTAGTTCTTTTTTAGTACCTATCCTTGCATAGTCAGACGTGTACCGTTATTTTTTAGTGGATAGAATCCTTCTGGTGTTGTGGGCCGCCATCTGACTTGGGGCGGGACCAGACGTAGGGTGGAGGACGAGGAGGAAATAGATGTGGAGGATGATGGAGCAATGGAGACCACCGGTACAGATGACACCACTAGACAGGCCAAGGTATCCTCCTCTCCTGTAACAGAACCAGCCGAGGGCCCTGAGAATAGTACAGTGCCCATGACCCTTGATGGGGATCAGAAATAGTGTATATAATTTTAACTTTACCCTAGAAATCCGGTTAGGGCCTAAGCTGCTAATACAATATGGCCATCACTTACTAGTCAAAGCATTATGTTGGTTGGGTTGCAGACTTCCGAATAAAATGGAGAGCGTCACCCAGTCTAACCGTCCAATGCTTCTTTTATATCTAGGCCTGCATCTAGTGTCCTTCGCCATACCTACAATATATCTGGTCTGGTACTCTTTTCAAACATATTTTATCCGGGAAGTAACCTACAGTACTCCCATGTCTTGATATAGGTTTATAAGTTAAACTTATATCTTACTAGATTCTACAATGGATGTTCAAGTAGGCCTTAGTAGTGTGTTCGTTTCCTTACCCCTCTTATACACTGAAGGGAGAGAGATAAAGAGATAGCACCACTTTTTTCTAACGTAGTAGCAATTGTGGTTGGCTTTATCCTGGTATAGAGTCGTCAAATGAAATACTTCAAAAGTAATATAAAGCTTAGTACACTTAGTACAATATATGATGTAGATGACTGCCACATAACCGATCTAGTGTACTTCCATTTTTCAGCAAGACGCCTTGCAAGTCATTATATATAATGACCTACGGTATATTAGGGCTCCATTTTACAGCATAACCTATACAACCTGGTTATCTTTTTACACTTAATCTTATGAGGTCTTTTAATGTGAATAAAGAAGAAAGAAAAAAGGTCAAGAATAATAGTCTGCTATAGTAAAGACAAGAGATAATAAGAATGGATGGTATGATATCTGAATGTTACTGCTATTGTGATAGGGCTTAGTATCCTAAGAGTATAAACACTACTAATTGCACATTAATTATTTTCTAGTAGTGAGTTTGCTACACTACCTTCTGTAGTTGATTAGCCCCTTTACTCTGTGCATCTAACATCATCAGGCCTACAATAAATAGTTAACACCTTCCAAGATCTTATCTTATATAGTTGTAGCTCTTTATTAACTTTTAGCCCTTCCTGTCTGCCCTACCCCAGTACTCGTCTATATTATCCTTATTACAGTCCTGTACTATCTTAAGCTTAAACCTGAGTTATGTTAAGTATCGTAGATATAATAATTACATTAGATACATAGATTGTATTATATACGTTGGATATAATAATTATACTGTATGTATTATCTATAATAATTATGCTTGATATGTAGATTATGTTATGTGGTATATGTTAGATTCCGAGTTATTTTGTTGACTCACTCTGACCAATCAGTAATCATCTAAAAAGATAGTGTCATACTATTGGTCTAAATTATAAAAAATTCCTACTATAACGTTATGAGATCTGGGTAGTCCGGTCGGAAAGGTCAATTAAGTAAGTACTGGTACGACCACACCAAGACAAGCCTTCTGATCGATAGCACTACCTGCTTGTAATTGTATGTTTAACGACAACACGGCACCTTACCATGACGGGGGTTAACGTTCAGAAGTATGATAGACAGCTGAGGTAGGCTATTTCTGGCTACCAGGATGGGCCTAAACTCAGAGCTATGGAGGTTAACTAAAGGCTGGTTACAGACTATGGGGGGAGCACGGCCAAAAGGCCCTGCAAGAGGCCAGGGTGTGTCTTATCAACGGTACTGCCACTGGCACTGAGATTATGAAAAACTTGATTTTACCAGGTCAGACATCTCCTAACTTGCGTATGAAAGATGTATATGATGAAGAGCTAATACTCTGGCCATACTGTCCTGTTATATAGTCTCCTGTCTATCATATCTCTAGGTGGGGATATCCTTAAACCAAGTCTTAACAGAAAAGCCTCCGTAGTATGGTGACACCAGTCCTGGCCTATACCCCTCTTCTTTCCCCTATCTTCTTACACCTGACTATAGCCCTAGTCAGCACCTTAAGTTATATAGGAGAGGTAGTGGTAATGAGCGAGTAGGAGGCTACAGGTACGGTGGTCGCCAGGTACATTGGGTGCATATAACCGGCATGACCAGGAGATAATAAGAAAATGTGTGGTAGCATAGCACATATTGACACGGCCTTGCGTACAGGTATTGGGTCCTTCACAGTGGTGGATGGTAATGTAGTCTCCGGGGCGGATGCAGGCCGTAACTTCTTCTTAGATGAGGCAAGGATAGGGTAGAGACCAATGGGATAGGTAAAGGATTAGGGTTGCTGACTGGTTGGCCTACAGTCCTGCATATCAAAGCCTCGGGCAGAGTGTACGGCTACCCTACTACAGGAGTTAAATATGGACGTGGAGGGAGACTTTGTAGCTGAGGTAGGGATAGGAATATACTACTAGAGGTACTAAAGATATACTACTAAAGATATTCTACTAAAGATAGAGATATACCTAGAGATGGAAACATACACTAGAGATAGAGATATACTACTAGAGATAGAGATATACTACTAGAGATAGAGATATACTACTAGAGATAGAGATATACCATTAGAGATAGAGATATACCACTAGCGATAGAGATATACTTAGAAATAGAGATATACCACCAGAGATAGCTTCCATTGGATGTAACCAAGAGAGTCACTATAGTATGGCAGTTAATATATCTACCAATAATTAAAAGGTACTCTTTCTATATATGGGATTGGGGACTGTTGCTAACCCTGCCTGAAGCACCCTGAAGCCCTACTGGATGGACGACCTGAGTTCTTCCATGCCTTCACCTTAGTCATAGCTACAGATCTTAATCAATGGTATGCTCTCTATCTCTTACCCTCCCCGTACATGGTGTAGGCGAGCCTTTAACCTAACTCCACCCCCTACTTTTAGTACCTTGTTACGATTGGCCACTCTACTCTATGAGGCCAACATTCCTTTTATGGTAGCCCGATCCTATGGAATGATTGGCTATCTGCGACTGGCGACCCCCAAGCACACTGGTGAGGCGGTAATGATAGTAACTAAGGAGTGGTAGGGATACCAGGCAAGGGGTGGTAGGCATAATAACTAGGGGATGGTAGTGGTGGAGTCACATCCGGACAACCCTTTCCTTGACCTCCGCCTGGATACCCCCTTCCCTGAATTATTAGGTAGGCTGCTTGTTCATATACCCTGCCCTGCTATATTCCTACAGAAGCATCATACTACTAGCCCACACCTACCATGTTATTTTCTTTCGGGTTATTTACTAGGTAGTAGCCTTATGTATGCAGTATAATATACCATACCTGTTATCCTATCCCCTTCTCATCTAGTACTACCATTTATGTTGCACTCCACCCATCCCCTCCCATTCCGAGTTACTATTCCAGTTATTTGGTTATGGTGAGACAGAGGGGTCCCTTTGGTTGTTAAGTATTAGTATGTATGTACAAGTGTAGGAGGGAAGTGGTTGTGACATGGTGGACTGCAGAATTCCTGGACAGGGTTGACCTGCCTACCATGGCGGACGACAAACACCGCCTAGTGCCTTGGCTAGTGATCTTACAGAAGGCCGTGTTGCAGTGGAAGGCCCAGGTAGGTGGGATATAGAAGGTTAGGCTGGGCCTATAGATATACTATATCTACATAGTCCTAACCCTGGGTGTATATGATAGCATAATGGAACTATGCCCCAGGCCAGGCAGGACCGAGAGGACTTTAAGAAGCTTTTGAATTCAGGTATAGTATATATATATATATATATATAACTATCTACTTCCCTCCCACCATCCCTATTGCTGTATGGTAGTAAGTTTCATCATTCACTACATGGTCTGTCTACAAAGGTCAATCTATGTACATATTACCTTCTGCTAAGTAGTATTACCATCCCATACGGTACTGGCAGGTGACTGAAAGCCAAGAATACATACATAGAGCTTGTAAGAGTATAGGATAGATATAAAATCTGTAGGAATATATAATCGTTATTGCTACAGGATAAACACTAAGAATAGTCACAAACACGCCTATTGGGCTGTCAGTCTATAAGGACCCAATCATAGTTATTCCCCAGTAGTGAACACCAATCATTAACCTGCCGGTCAGCAGAATTTATTACGTGTATGGCTGTGATTATGTGCACCCAGCATGCTATACAGGCCTATAGCTAGACTATCCCTTATAGATTGTACATAGGCCCTTGTCTATATACGTCCCTTTATTCTGCCTATAACATACCACCTTCATATCCCTTTATGTCCCACCTATCTGGTCTATAGTAGCCAAGTGTGGTGGGGCAAGGTTGTAGTAACTTCTCTGTTTTTATTGCAGGCCGGCGAAGTGCCACGGTCAACAATCCACATTATACAGAGGAGAACTACGATGAGGCCGAGAGGAACCTTACCAAGGCCTATATGCCCACACGGGTGGGTAACTAGCCTTTTAGGGGTGGGGGCCTGATTGGTCAGCAGGTTATTCTGATGTCATGGCCCCTAGGTACCGGAGACTGTCAGCCAGATCTTCGCCATGCCTGAGGTCACCACACTGACACACAGGGTGGGTGCCAGTCTGGGGTTATAGGCCACTGATAGGGATATAGGCAGGCCAGTACTAATAGGAAGGGGGACAGAGCGCACCATTCTGGATTATGTCTAGGGCGTTGAAGGACTTTGTAACTCTTGATAGCCATGGACTATTACCTGTTAAAGGCAGCTTGCCTGACATGTTCTCTGATACCTCCTCCTTCATTGACCTCCAGCGTGTGTAAGGGTCCCCATTAGTGTGCTCGCCCTTCCTTCCCCTTGGTGTATACACGCATAAGAGCAGAAGACTGTCGCCCACCAGATATATTATTAGGTTCCTCTGGGATATACCTTGTTATTAATGAGTATAATTGATGGGGTGGGTAGGTTCCGTAACAAGGCCGAGGCCGACGCACAGGCTGTAATTGACAGAGTACAGAGATTGCTGCAGGGCCTAAATCTGGTACTGACTAATATACACATAGACCTGCATGCCGATAGGGGTAGGGCCTATTACTGACTGGATAACCTTGCAGCCATCTGACACTATCAAGGATGCCGACGTGCGGCTCTTTTGCAAGAATGCTTACAACCTACGAGTAGTGGATACTGGCACCATGGCGGAGGAATACAGCAATGGCCCAGCGATACACCAGGCCCTAAGTAAGTGCAGCATCTCCTAGCATATCACACTAACATTCCATGTGACTTTATTTATTTCTTCCTTTTCCTCTCTGTTGATTTATGTATCCGCCTTTATGTCCACCGCCTACCTATCTGTCGGCCTTTATATGCATGCTATACCCTGTCTGTGGGTGGCAATGTGGTCAGGCTGTATGCTAAGTGAAGATACCTGGGGGCCTTGTAGGGGATGCCTATGAGAGTGGACTACAAACTGTGAACTGGTATGTACTGTTACGTGCCGCCCGACGTTTCTGCAACACGTGGCAGAGGTATCCAGGTAGGAAGCCTAGTCATGGATTAGTCTCCTTGGGTATTACGGTCCTACTGGTATAGATTATGTACCTTCCCTCCCTGTGGTGGGTGATGTGGGTGGGCACCTTGTACGAGGTAAAATCAAGGATAGCGCCCATCTAGTATTATTGTCTAAGTAGTAACCCAGGTGGTAGGGTGTGTACTAATACAGGTGGGTAGGGGCTGGAATAGAGGATATCGCAGGGGAGGAGGACCTACTGAGGAAGGAGGCCCAGCAATACTTGGCCGACCTAGGGCTGCCCCACACAGTGCCTGATGACTACGTCAAGGAAATGTGGGTGATGCTGTCTGCATTATGTTTTATTTAATGCATGAGTGTGATTGGCCCTTGGATGATCGCTGATGGAAAGAAGCTTAGCGCCAAATAGTGCACGCTACGTTAAACTTCACTCTCATTGGCTGTATTTCCATCATTAAGCAACGGAATACGTCTATCTCTTTCATTTCTACATATTTTTTTTTATATATATCAATTAAGTATGTGCTGTGCTAGTGTAGATGGATATACCATGACTGTTACCATGGGGATGGGGGTGTGCCCTGCCCCCTGTTACACCAACATACTAAGGGGGTAGGTGCAATGGTCTGTATATTTTATCTGGAATGTAAGGTGTGGGGATGGCAAGCTATTGACCGCTACGGCTGGGGTTAGGTGCCGCTATGGGGCGAGTGAGTTACACAGCGTGGCAGCTGTGATAGGTGGGATTGGTGCACAGGTAAGGTTTGCCCTCTCTTATTAGCTAGCTACTCCCCTAATATAGCCTGCTAGATCCATCTTACTCCCTCCTGAGTGATCGTGGGTTGACTGTACAAAGGGACACGAGGCTATTCTTTATTAGTAATGTCAGATCTATTTAGGCCACACTCACTCCATGGGACTATCATCTTTATATCACCCATCTATACACTATCTCTACCATGCTACTGGTGTAGGCTCCCCAATTGCAATTGGTACAGATAGTCGCATAGTAGCTAAGAATGTGCCGACCTATGTAGGTGGTTGGGCATCTTTACTATAAGTGCACTTTAATTGGCAGGATATAAATAGGACTCAATCTGTGTTTGAGGCCACTACATTTCCCCCTTGAACCTTAGTGAAAGTTTAGTTATAATCTTTTTGAATCCTTATACTAGTTATGGGCTGTACTATGCTATTCTATTGGTCAGTTATCAGTCATACTGACTATCCCTACTCCCTGCAGGAGGCTGTGAAGGTCCTCACCCACCAGTTTGTCCCCTTCAACAACACCCTGATCTATAACGGTATTGACAACACCACCTTGGCCTTGAGGGCATAACATAGCATGGGCTGGTCCCAGCTGCACCCCTGCATCTATTAAACTGTTAACAGAAATAAAAAAAGTCTTGACCCTCTACTAGTCCTAATTGGGCCAAATTGTCCTCAAACCCTGCATGTAAATCTAGCTTCACACAGGTGACGATGGGGCCTGTGGCTTCACTGTAGTGCTTAACTGGTATACGGCGACCTGTTTCATGATGGTAGTAATGTCCTATTGCGATTTTTTTAGCATCAACATCATAAAAGGCTGTCACTTTGCTCCTCATCTCCTCAGGGAGATCACGATAGAGGTGGCGGCCATCCCGCCCAGCCCCCCATATGCCAAAGGTGGGCCACTGGGACAGTACCTGTTGCTGTAGGGCATTTAGTCGTAAGGCCCATATAGTGCTGGCTGGCACCCCTAAGCTCTGGGCACCGTCGTGGCGACGATACTGCAACAATATCCGAGGGACCTTGGCTAGCCCCCCACCCAACTCTATATGTCGATAGAAGAATATCAAATCCTCGGGCACGCCTCTTCCCCCCTCATCAAATCCTCCAACCTTGTTGAACACTGTGCGGTGCATGAACCAGGTGGGCTTGGCAAGTGTGCATTCACGAAAGCGTTGGCTAAACAGTGTGTCTCTCTCCAACCGATTGAGCCAGGCCACATAACGAGGCGTGGCAGTTTCAGGCAGGCGAGATAGGTTGCAGCCCACTATCACAGCCGAGGGCTGGCTGTGTGGTCCATGCAGGGTAGGGCAGGTCCCAGGGTCACGTGCTATCACTAGTTGCTGGGCCACCCGGGTGGGCGCCATCACGTCATCGGCGTCCAAGAAGCATAGGTATGGCCCACTAGATTGCTCTATAGCCCGGTTGCAAGCATATCCACATCCTTTAGGTGCTCCCACCCCAACTGACAGCACTAGGTCCACCCCAGCCTGGGCCAAAGGGCCTGAAAAGGACTCTAAAATCGCCATGGAATTGTCTTGACTGCCATCATTGTACACTGGGGAGGGGCTAACACATCAGCCACGTAGACCTTACTCTGCCGCACATAGTGGGGCAAGCTATAGTTACCTACCTGACAGCTGCAGGGGGCGATAGGTTTGATCCATGACAGACTGTAGTGCCTCTGCCAGAAACTCGCCAGCGTTGTAAACGGGCATAATCACTGAGACCAGCTCCTCTCCTACCCTCCCAGCGGCCAGTTCCGTGCGCACCATCTTCCCGTATAGGCAACGATATGCTATATATTGATAGGTCAGTGACTAAAAGTACTCGGTTAGGCCCCTGGGCCCACAGTCATGGACAAGAGATAAGTCAGAGGTATGGCAAATAATAGCCCCATGTATGTAACCTTCCCCCTTAAACACAGTTCTACAGGCTATTTGATTGCAAGACAGGGCTGAATAGGACTACTGTTCAGCACTTTTACTCTTGCAGTTTTATGTGATTTGGAGGTGGGAAAAGCCTAGAGGTTTAACAAGAAAATAAGAATGGGAAAATTCGAATAAACAAGCAGGCTATCTCTTAGCCCACTCGCGCTGTTTTCATTTTTCATTTTTCCATCTTTCGGTCTTTCTAATGTGTTCTCTCCTCTGTTCAGGATGCCATCTCCATATCTATAATATAGTTGCGTACAAATTCTTTTCATATCGCTCATATACCTCGCTTCCTTTCTCTCTTTCCCTCCTTCACTATCAACATCATAGTAAATCCTGGTGTGTACTTGTGCGACTACCAAAGGCCTATGTAAGGCACAGCGACTGCAACAGATAATAAATGAGACATAGGAGGGAACATGGCCCCTTCTGGGTAGCTAACACACCTTTTATCCACTCGTCTTACCACGACCACAAGTAGGTAGACCCACTCGAATACAGCCTACAACATATATTACATATCTATTTATACTGGTATAGGTCGATTCTGTGGTGATATAAGGGGTTCTACCCGATTTCAGCCAGATCGCCTGCCAACATATTGACGTCTCTCATGATTAATATTCATCTCCCTCCCTATATCACTATAGATCTGGCTCCTCTTCTCTCTCTCTTGAGATTTTTTCATTTTTTCATCTATACTTATTGTATCCATGCTTGTTATTCGTGTACCCTTGCTTATATATAATTTATAACCCTTTTGCTCCACCTTCTTTTTGTTAGATATTTTTCTGCTGCTATAGACTCAACTATTGAATCGGCCTTGTTGTGTCTAGATCAGGCAAGCGAAACAGGTGGAACCATGTAGTCAGGCACGATGTATTCCTTCTAGCGTTCTAGGAAGTAGTCAAAACTATAGTGATTGTGACTCTCCGTGAGATATTAGTATATATTTCTGGTACAAGTCTGGCCCAGAGTGGCTACTAGCCCACCTACAGTACCATGATTATGTTTGTCATTGCAGTCCCTAGATAAATAGAGCTAGTATTATTGATCACCATTTATAGTGGATAGGGTGCCTTATCTGACAATGCCGTATATGAAATTCCTGTAGCAGCCACCATCTAGGGATTTGTATGATCATTGCCTTTGGCCTCTCCCATGAATTTGATCTAGAGCGTATATTCCTACTTGTCGTGTCTATTGAGTGCCACCCAAATAGCCTTCTTGTTGGCGATCACTCCTATCACTCTTTCTGTATTGATTAGTATTGGTTTTTTCCTATATTGAGGACTATGTAATTTTTTTCTGCACAAGATAAATGTCGCATGTGCCAATTTTACCGATCACCCTCTTTTTATCCCTATGACTATTCAGTCAGAGTTTACGGCTATGATTAGATGAATCTAACTATGCCCCAATCTGCTTCCCATGCCCTATCTTTGTTGTAATTCTTCTGAAACCTTACATCATTACAGGATTGCTACTTCCTTACCTCCGTCCAGACTGTTTCATTATTATCCATTACCCTTTATTGTCTATATTCCTTACTATTGCCCTAGCTCGGCCAAAATACTATTTAAATTGTCTTAGTACTTGCTATTCTCTAGATGTTTCGATGCCATATTTTTTTTCTATACCTTACACTATGCCATCTCCGTGGGGTTGGTAAGTCCTGTTCTTTGAGTGATTTGATTTTATGCCCCCTTAATGGTTATCCCAAGACAAAGGATAATAAATAAACTCAGCATCATGTGTATCCTTCAGACTGCCTTACTATTATTGTACATATATATGAACAGAATATTGTTTTTCATTGATAGAGAAGTAATTAACGTATCCCTGACACTTTCTTAATCCAGGACATTGGTCTCTAGGACCAGTTTATCATTTACAGTCCTAGTTTGCCCAAAATGATAAAACACTGACCGGCGTCTGACAAGAGCATAGCCTATTTGACCAGCGTTGTATAACTAAATATACTTGTTGCTAAATATGTGTATGGAGGTGGGTTGGGGTATTTTTATAAGGCTTGATATAGACCATAAGGCCCAGTATTGCTTTCTAACCATAGAGAAACTCTTACCGGGTCAGTGTCTTTATAATATTAATTTAAATTCAACATATATATATATATATATATATATATATATATAATTTATGTTTA
>NAOQ01000367.1:41881-70898 GCA_002751075.1 Ichthyophonus hoferi
AGTAATCCGTACCGCCTTTGGACCAGCATGGGTAACAGTCAATAAAATGCAGAAAAAGTTGACAGCCACCAGGAGGGCCTTGATCACATCAGCCAGTTCAGCCAACCCCATATTGTTATAGTGTTATAGTGTTATAGTTTTACGTTTTATTCCCCTTTCTGTCTCTTCTATCCTTATAGGTTCCCCCTCCCTCTCTCTCTCCCTCTCTCTCTCCCTCTCCTTCTCCCATAGCAATTAGTGTTAGCAAGACCTCTAGAGGCGATTAACCATACGATATAATGCTAATTCCTGCTATATCCTGATATTTTCATATGGTGGCTCATTGCACTGAGGAAAGGACATCTAAGCCAATGACAATGCCCTAATGGGGTTCATAAATAAACTCTAACCAATGAAAATGCTCCAGCAAGGCTCAATCCAGTGTCTAGCCAATGAGAGAATGGAAATAAACTGATAAAAGATTTTAATGCATGGCAACATATCCCTTAAAAGCAACTCCCTGCCTATTATAAACAAACTCTGTTCCCCTTTGTGTATTGTTTGCCAGGGGTTATTTGTTATCATGGCCGATTCTGTTGCTAAGAACTTGACTGACGCGGCGCCTCTTATGGCTGAGGCTGTGCTGACAGCGCAAGAAAACACGAGCATGCTAGTGGCTTATGTTGTTATAATATTCATGGCCAGTCTGTGTGTATGGCTAGGGTGTCACTATTCTCTCCGGGAGAGAACCAAGGTATATTGTCTGTGTGCCCTTTGTATATTATATTTGTATATTATATCACTCCTAGTTTTTAGAAACAGAATAATGGTTGAAATTACCACAATGAGATAATCCTTATTATGTGACAGATTTATAGCTTAACCTCCAAGCCAATAGGCAATTTCTGTCGTCTGACTGAAGGGGTTTGTTTTATGGTCACAGGAGGAAAAGGAAGACGTTATGACTGCTAGCGATGCCGCAATGTTTCCACTTTATGCATCAGGTTTCCTATTCGGCCTTTACATGATTTTTAGGTATTTTGGCAAGGTAAGCTTAGTGAACAGGAAGGGATTGTGTCTGCAGTAAACACACCGTCCTGTCTTGATGTCTTGAATACGCACATGAATTCATGGGACTACAGAAACTGTTCATGTATTTGTGCAGCCCCTTGTTCACCTCTGGCTTGCTTTATGCAGAGCCATAAGTGTGTATTTATCATGTTTCAGTGTATTTACATTTAAACACTTTGATTTCGGTATGTAAATTCCATTTTTACGTATACATATAACCCAGCTCTCGATTATATGCCATATCCTTCACCTTGCCTCCTCATATCTTTCCCTATGTGCTGTATTGTTCATTTGTAAGTTAGTGCAAGGCTGCTAATATCGGTTTGTTTTGGAATGTATTTCTATGTACTACGATAGGACTATGCTATGATAGTACTGTCCTTCCCTTCTCTTCTCTCCACAGTCCTCTGGGTCATTCCTTATATTTTATGTTATCTTTTGTAATCATTGTCATTGTTATTTTGGATATTTTCTATTTACAGCCGGACTTGCCATGGTGTTTTCTTTCCTTACGCCGAGTTTAATCTTCCCTCTATTGCTTATTATTGGAAGTAGATAGGGTCTTGGTTGTAATTAGGAATAACTATAATTTCATGTATGGGTGTAGGCTTTATTAAATACCCCCCAAGGTCATGAGAGTGACATTTCTAAATGCTGTGCCGGGCTTCCAATACTAATTGCAGGGGCTTTCTTTTTGTATGGAGTTCTATTTATCTAAGAGAGCTAGTGTATCTTTAGACCAATAGAAAAAGAGATTTAAAGAGTAGACATGTATGAAACTCAATCGTGTATGGAGGTTAATTGCAACGACCTGATGCATTATATGATCTACCTACGGAATATTGTTTGACACTCATGTGCCACCTCTAGGAATACATCAACATGCTCCTGTCTGTCTACTTCTTTTTACTAGGTGTTATAGCAGTGGCCAGTGTTCTAGCCCCCTATATGAAGCCACTGGTGGCCATGGTGTTGACCAAGGACCAGCTCTCTCCCTTCCATCTCTGTTTCACCAAGGGTGACCATGAGAAGGAGACAACCAAGTCTGATGTCAAAGTAGAAGGTAAGCAGAGGGAGAGGGTTGGCTTGAAGTTAGGTTAGTAAGTGGCTGACAGTGGAAAGGGTTGGTGCCTACAGAGCTCTTCTCCCTTAAATTTGATTATAGCCACGTGGCTGCCTATGTTTTCAGCTCCTTGCTGGGGGCTTGGTATCTTTATAAAAAGCATTGGATTGCGAACAATATCTTTGGCATGTGCTTTGCCATTAATGGTATCGAGCTCCTATCTCTTGGTAGCTATTCGGTAAGTCAGAGTCCAGTTTCAGGTATGGGGTGATGGGATAGTAAGTCGAACTCTGATTGACCGTCTACGGTACAGGTGGGCTGCCTATTGCTGTCAGGCCTCTTCTTCTACGATGTGTTCTGGGTGTTTGGCACCGACGTGATGGTAAATATGCGTGTTGTAGTGGTGAGGGGGCAAGGTTGGGAGAGGGGTCTGTACTTACACCAAGGGGTAGATCACTGTTGCCAAGTCTTTTGATGCCCCTATCAAGCTGCTATTCCCTAAGGATTGTATGATGCTTTCTTTGTTCCACTCCAAGAGCTTTGCCATGTTGGGTCTGGGAGACATTGTTATTCCAGGTAAGTCCTGTGATAGGGGTGGTCTGTAATTGGAATGCATAAGAGGCAGGCATGTATAGGCTAGATATATATAGTGGATATGTGGGTGGCCCCATGTATTCTTATACCAATATATGATACAGTAGATCATGCTGTCTTTAAGCGATAGTACTATAATTCTTTATTATGCTTTCTAAACTATTAAAGGTGGCCTACTATAGTTAACTATTTGTATTATGTTTTTTTTATTAGCCTTATTGCACCATTTAATCTATCATCAGCTCAAATATAATGGGTCAGACGTCTTTATGTGTCATCATGGCTACCAAGGTCATTGTAATAGCTTTATATATGTAATATGGTCCACGTTTTGGGTGTAGTAACATTGTAGTTGATAGGCAAAGGCCACCTGGAGGTGTCGTTATAAGGATAACCCTCCAATATACTTCAGGTCCCGCCTGCTTCCGCACTATATTAAACTATATCCTGGCTTTATTGGATGGGCTTGTATTTATTTATGTTTATGGAATAGTGAAGATCAGGTTAGAACCATGTGTGTAAGTGAGTTTGGTAATCCACTTATCTTTCTGACCTGTACGTACCATGTATTTTTCCGTCTCTTAAGATCTTCCTTTACAGCTAATTTATAATAAAGAGATATTAATAATACCCATACTATATATATAAGTGTATCAGTCTCATCAGCTAATATAGCATGAATCATTCCTAACGGTCACTGATCTTGTTAATCGTTTTCAGGTGTCTTCATTGCTCTTCTTTTGAGATTTGACTCCCACCGCCAAGAGGTAAAGCCTGGTTCTACCGCCCCCTTCTCTAAGCTCTATTTCTATGCTGGCTTTGTTGCCTATGTCCTTGGCCTGGTCCTGACCGTGGCCGTAATGCATATCTGGAACCATCCCCAGGTGAGTGTTGCCTCTATGGTGTTTCCAACCCTCTCTTCCTTATTGTGTCTGGTTTATTGGCAAGACTACCCCTCCCTATGTGCATTCTGTCAATGGCATATATTGTTATGTGACGTCAATTGAGATGTAAAACAGTAGATGGTATTGGTTGTGGTGAGTATTGTCGAAAGGAAGTAGTTAACTTTTAAAGGCATCATCTATAAGGTCACCACTATACGGTCCTGAGTTGGAATGCAAAGTAGTATTTCTAATATCTGCTGGGGGGGCTAACTTATGCATAAGCCTGCCATGGGCTAGGAATCAATATAGATTTAACTAGTCTGATTGGGAGGGGTCAGTGTAAGAGCCTTCTCAACTTAGATAGTACACCGGGGCGGTTACCTTAGTTATATGGTTTTTTAATCTGCATTTGATTGGTTTAAAGCAGCACAAACTAACTTGTTATTGGTTATCTCCTCAGCCTGCCCTTCTATACCTGGTCCCCGCCTGTATCATTAGCTCAGGCCTCCTAGCTCTGCTTAGGGGAGAAATGGGCAAACTACTAGCCTACCATGACAACCCCACGGTTGAGGAGACTAAGAAAGAAAACTGAACTCCAATGTTGTATATTGTTGCTTTTACTAAGAAGAGCCTTGGGGGTTCACTTGCACTTAGATTCTTTTTTTGGATTTGTATATATCATATCAATCAAGTGAGTACGATTAAAATCTCCAAAGATATAAAGTATTTATGATCTATGAACCTGCTTGACAAGTATATTTGTCTCATTTATTGCATAGGGTATGATAAGGGCTCCTTGCAGAGAATGCCCCTTTACTACAAGGGAGAAAGAACCCTTGGTGAGATTTTATGTACCTATGCTATGGCACACATTAATGCTTCTTAAGAAATGTTGCAAGCCATCTGGGAGCATTGTGTTACACACCAATTTAAAAACTGTTTTATATATAGCTCAAGTGTAAAATTTTAGGGGAACAAGTTGCATATGCAATAGGCTACTAGAATACATTTTAGATTTTTTAAAAATGAAAATAAACCACAGGGTAATGGGAGGTGTGAATTGGATGCAACTGAACACTAGAGAGTAGAAGTGACTATATTATCATGTATTATATATAATATTGGGTTAAGGTAAAGACATACAAGTGTGGATTAGAAATTGATATACAGTATTGGAATGAGGCTGTACGAATGATACCTTAGTCATATATATTGTGTAGGAAAAAAAAAATCTTCCTCGAATGTAGATTTCCTCTGCCCAGCCAAGATCAAATATGTGATGTGCAATCAACCAGCCTAAAGTGAGCCAGAAAGAGTATTCAATTTAAAAATATAATAAAAAGATCATTCAAAGTCGAATCGAATATACTAGCCTTTATGTTTACATAATTATATATCTATGTATATCCGTACATGAACAACTTCAAGTACAGATAATCGTGTAAGGTGTACATACACACTTTTCTTATTTTATTTGCGTTGGAATACAAGTTTTTTTAACTAGACATGTGCCTGACTATAAAGCTGTAATTCGGCCCTGTAAAGGGGCATTATTGACCTATAGTCCAGTCCAGTAGGCAAATCATACCACTCAGGACCACGCCTAATAGCTAATTTAAAGTAATGGAGATAAAAAAATTGTAGGATAACCACCATTTAGTTCCATCAGGTTATATAAAGAAGCATACTTAAGTATGAGGAATTATAATGTTCCAGCGAGTGTTCATGCTTCAGGTACAACATAAAAGTAGTGATAGTCCGGCAAAGATGAACTCCAAATAACGCCAAGACCAGCCAAATCCAAGTGCGATCAAATATGTTTTAGTAATTTAAGTCCCATACTATATATCCGGAGACCATAAATAGCTCTGCATATTCTGTTGGACAACAATATATTGAACATTACGTTATAATTGCCTGTCGAGAACAGTGTAAGCTAATGGAATCTTATGGTATGTTATGTTCCTATTAACAGAAAGGACATGCATAGAGTGGCCCCAGTTAGATCCAATATTCCTGTATGAGCAATGAGGCTTCATATGCAATGGCTCTATAAAAACAAGCCAATCACCCAAGGAATATGCTTAGTGCAGCCTTGGGGTATAAATTACAGCCACACAAGGAATATTCTAAAACTAGGCCTGTACTAGGCTTGAATAGCACGGTATTTGATTGAGATTGACAAATTTAGAAAACATTGAGCAATATTGTTCATTGGTAAGTTGTCATGAATAGCACCTACACATTGATTAATCACCCAGTAAGGGCGATTAAGGAGAATATGGGGCTACAAAAAGACACGGAGGATCATGCATATATAGCATAATACTCCAAAACAAGGCAACTAATCACGCAACACTGTTTTGCTACAGTATTTGCTAGGATATGGCACAGGATAAGCAAGTCAACTTAAACAATTTATTGCTACACTTAGTGTTCTCCTCAACTGCAAGTCAGTCTCATCCCTTCTTCTGACCTTGTCAATACAGCTACAATTGCACGTATAAATAAATGCAACTACATGCATTCCTTAGCTTGCCATACCTTGACTTATTCATTAATGTGATTTTTTATAGATATGGTATTATTATAGACAAGTAAATACAGTTCACTAAGCAGTAATAATATCTTTGATAATTTGGCTATCAATATTTACTTTGGCAATCTTGTAGTGGTATACCTTAAAATTGCATCAGTTACGTAATGAGAACATTATGGTATAGTGGCGAGAACATCATGGTATAGTGGCCAGGTCTCAGACTATTTGACTAGTGAGCATTACATAACTATTTGTGTCATTATACTCTTGTTATTATCTCTGTGCAAAAACCATTAGAAAATCTAATCAAAGTAGTTTGGTAACTCTCACAAACAATTTGAATACAGCAGTTATACTTATTTCAGTCAACTGAACACCAACTTCTGTTAACATTTGGAAAAGAGTTGGCAAGCCTCTCTCCTGATTTATGTAGGAAAGACTATTTTTTCAGCAATCAAAATACAATGTAGGGTTTAATTTGTAAATAATATCTTAATATTATTTCAAACATTCAAATACCTTGTTTTTCAGTTTAAAATCAAATTGTTATTTTCTCATTGTTTAATCAAACCCTGTCTTTAAAATTAACTAAACCCAAGTCATAGCTTTTATAGCGAGTATTACAGGAACAACTTTATAGAATATTTTTCCAGGAGAGTTTCTCAGGCTATGTGATTAAACATATGCTAAACGCTGCCAACCTAATTAACATAACGGGTTATGAGTTAGTAAAATATGGTTAAAAAAATGCTTTCTTTCTATTCCACACATTTTATTTTATTACAGATAATATATACTGATTGGCAGTCTTTATAACTGCTAATCCAGCCATGTTTATAATTTGGTTACCAACGCTTGTATGTTTTAGTTGAACCTAGAGCCATCTTGCATAAACTCAATTTACTAGAAATTATAATAATCCACTACTCTAATTGTTTCTGTGCTTTTATTACCACTTGCCATGGATTTTAGTATTACAGATCTATTTTAAGTAAGTCACTATATTAGGCATTAATACATTTCAATAACTTAATTATATATAAGACCAACTTGCATCATAGATAATATTGCATTAAACAAATTATGCCTTTTAGATAAATCATGCACGTTGCATTTGATGTATGTATTAGTAGGTTTTCCTATAAAATAAAAATATAAAGAGTATATTTAATAGATACTATTCTGAAAAGGTTGAGGAATTAAAATTTTAAATGCAAAATAAACTTGTATATATATACAGTAATATCAATTGAAATGTTTGTGCTGAATAATATTACCTCCGCTTTACTAAAGGTCTATACAAAATTCCTTTGTAGAACTTCTGTCTTGTGATTGGAATCGGAGTTTAAAACAACTTGATTTATCTTCTTTAACAATGGTGTATACATGTCTTTATGATATGTGAAGGCCAAGTCTCTTCGTTTATCACTATCTCCTTAACCATATTTTCTTTTATACAAAGCTTTATTTCAATAATAAACTACTTATATCTGGTCCTGACTGAAGGTTAGGAGTTTAAACATAACAGTTAAAGCAGTGGATCATTGGACAAACTTCAAGCTTGACCTTTTGGCGTTTACGGTTACATCTCCTTATTGCTCTAGCTTGCTTATTTTTATGTAGAAACGTCCTAACGACTGTATAGCCTATCTCATCTTAAATTGCTGAAACCTCTTTGTGGTAACAGGAACTTCTGCACTGCACTAAAGCTCCAAGATTAAATTAATTAAATGATCAAGCTCTGATCACTATGCCAAACCTCATATTATGCATATTGCTATAGACAAGAAAAATGCAGTATAATGCATTACTAAGCTTAATACCCATAATATGACATAAAAGCAAAACCCTTATTCCTTAAGTGACACCCTATGAATTATGTACTACAACAATTGGAGTATGTGTATCCATTATTATTTTTAACCTTCCATTGTATTGTTTTCCACACCTGATAAGATTCAAAACATTGGATCCATAAGATTAAAGGCTGATTGCCAATAGGATGAAGTTAAATTGATCATATATTCTATTGACCTAACTGGAATACTGTTCGTGATCCAATAATTAAATTTGGATCAAGTTGTTCAAAGGCAATTGAGTAGGAAGAGCTCATAAACAAAAACAATTACTTAAGAATAATTATAGGCGACCATTTTGGGCCAGAAAATTGTTACCAGAGTATTAATAAAAGGGAGCTATTGGTAAAACAGAGTGTATAGGGTTTTAACCTTAAATCACAGCAAACATAATATCTAAGAGCAATAGTACAGATTTTTAGCCCAGTCTCACACATGTGCTAATTAGTAATCACGACTTAAATTAGCAACAGGGAGACTGAATAGATGTTCAAGAATAACACTCATCTAGCTGAAGATGTATATTTTAATAAGATTAAATGTATAGAATATTCGAATAATGCTGATAGGCAGTGTTGTCATACATAGCTAGTGTATGTATTTGGGGGTATTATGTATAGGAGTGAGATATAGCATTGTACTTCTAAAGATATTGTCTAACATAATCGACACTTAAGTACTTTTTTATATTTTTACATTTTTATATTTTTAAGTAGTTAATTAGTTTAGGAATATGAATTTTAATTGAGATAACTTATAGCTAATCCATTTTAGTAATAATAATTATTAGAAACTCTCCTAAATTTGGAAATGGCTTGGCCAGTATCTAATTATACTATCTTATATTTAATTTAAAGAGTAGAATAGTCAATTATCTATACCAATGTTTCACAGAAAAATGGGAGAGTTTAGGTTGTGCTCCAGGGTTTCCACATGTCATGGGTTTTTAATATAAACTCTAACCTAATGTTTAGTTTTTAACTTTTTGACTGAGCTTAAAACTAAGCAATGGTGTGATTGCCAGGTCATTCTTTTATCTGAAGCTATTTGTATAACCGAAAACAGATCTCAGTCAAAGACTGTTCAAATCGCAAATGATAATCAAAGTGTGATAAAAACAAGTATGTAGCTTTATAAATATTAAGTTACTATTACAACTACAACCTATCATTGTGGCAATTCAGACATGAGTATTTCTAAGAGGAAGTACATCAAAGTACTGACTTTGCTGCAATATATAGCAAATGCGTGTATATGTGTGCATTAAGTATATGAGTGGTATATAACATTCTAACTCTAAAGATACAAATATAGTACAATTGCATTTAAATATATTTTTATTTTAAGTTATTAATTGGTTCAGTAATATGACACTTTAATACAAATAACTTATAATTAATATTTTTTGGTAATAATTATTACTAGACCCCCTCCTACCTTCGGAAATAATTTGACCAGAGGTCTAAGCATGATATCTTATCTTAACTTGATAAAGGAGAGAAGTGACAGCACTTAAGTGGTGATATGGGATTTCCACCTATGATGGGTTTGAAATCTTAACTTCAACTCAATACATCAATTTTAGCCTTTTAACTAGACAACAAGGTTAGGGTATGACTGACAGGCCAGTTGTCTACTAGGAGTTATATAACCAGAGGTCAGGTCTTAGTCAAGGACCAATTCAATCTCATTTGTTAATAAATGTGTTTAATGCATAAGTGTATAACTTTTGAGAAATTAAATGATGACTATTAATAATTATAGCGTTAACATAAAAAAGGCATTTGCAAAAAAAGGAAGTAGATCAAAACCCAGACTTTAACTTAACAGTTTGTGATTAAGACCAAGAATGTGAAGATTATTTTGCCTTCAAACTCAGAGGATCTAACTAGAAAAGACTCACGAGTAGGAGTTTGCAATGAGAAAAGAGGTCTCAGTGACTTTACCTGGAGTGAACAACAGCTTCACGTTTGCATCTTCCAATTTTTGTATGTCCATGACAAGCTTTGAAAAATACACCTAATCAGACACCACATATGGCAGGCTTTTGTTAGACAATCCATAGCAAAAGCAAAGAAAGAAAAGAATGGAACCTTCCTCAGACTCAGATAATTTTCTCGGACAAGACTTAAGCTATGAGTTTTTCTACTAGCAAGGAGTCAGTGTCTCAACCAAGAGTAGACATTAACCTCGACTCCGCATCATTCAGATCTTTTATATCAATAGACACCTTTGAAGAATTGTCTTCTTCTTCTGATATTACATCCAACAATATTTTATTTATCACTTTCAATCTAAATCAGTTAGTTCAATAGGATTATTAGTGCAGACGTATTTGCTTACAATTACACATTGATGTATAATACAGCGTCTGGCTGCAAATGTTCAATTTAAACACCTCAAAGATTAAAGAAAGTATAAAACAATGCCAAAAGTATATGAAATAATGGCGATCATAAAAATGCATGATATAGACAGGGAAAACGTAAATAAGGAATATATGGGGTATTTCTTTTATAGTGATAAAGCCTAGCTGTAGACCAATGTGTAGGATAAGCATCACAGGGGATAGGGATAGCTTATAAGCTAGAGATGAAAATTCTTAATAATTTTTTATTTTTACTAAACAGACTTAAAAGAAAGCACAGATACGTCAAAATAATATTCTTGGAGAAAAGTGTATGCTTTTCTAGAAAGTAGTTAAATCAGTAGGTAATGAGTTTTTGGCAACTTTCTTTGAGTTATGTAAAGCAGTGTAATATATTAATTTACCCCCAATGTAGGTTTAGTTTTTGATCATATAATAATCAAATGCCCTATGTCTTTCTAATAATCTAGGAAGACCATTTTTTGCAGAATTAAGATTTATATATTTATTCATTTGTTTAAAAAAGCAGGCTCCATACATTTTTATAAAATTTCTTAAAATATGGGAAAATTTATTTGATTTTAATAGATTAAGCAAATAACTTGAAAGAAATTATGGTCTAGTTACTACAGATTGTGAAATGGCTTGGTTTCAGGGGATGCTATGAATAGGAAAAATGCCTATCAGTTTAGTGTTAATATTAAACAGTTAGTCTGTTGTTATATATGGCCGGTGCGTGTATTGTTTGTGTGTATTAAGAATATAAATATTATATTGTAATATACCTTTCAGAATATGGGTCCAAAACATTTCCACTTAAGTAAATGTTTATATTAAATTGTAAAAAACTCTGTAGTTCAATACATTACTCAAAATTGTCATTTAATTAATTAGCAGTTCATCCAAACGATTAACAACCTGATAGAAACATTATTTGTAAAACGTTTAAGATTTGGAAAAGCATTTTAACCATAAAGCCTCACTAGGGTTCTTAGCCAAAGAGTCATACTTACCATGGTATAAAGTAGAATAGTTACCTGAACCAAGTCCCCAAAGTAAGTTTAGCATTTAAATTTTGATTTTGGGGTTTTCTCATATGATGAGTTTTTATCCCAATGCCAACCAATGTTTAATTAGGGTCATTAACCAAGCAATACGAATAGGCTACGGTATGACTGATAGACCAGTTTTTACCAAAAACCATATAACTTGATATCAGGCTCTCAATTGAGGCTATTTGAATATTCTTTTTAAATAAATATTTAAATATTTGCTAAATAAAATTTTGAATCTTTATTTATGTAAGTACTGACTTTAGCAAGTCAGATAGAGAATAGCAGCAACCAAAAGAACTTTTAGAAATGAAGATTCGTTAGGTCAACAGCTTCAGCAAAGTAGTTTGTGAACAAAAAGAAGAAGGCAAGAGTACAATTAGCTCGAATTCAGAGGATTCTCTTAGATAAGGCTTGGGCAACACGTTTGACGTCTGTGAAGACTCTGGGGTAACACTAAGTGACTCCAGCCTCAACTCTACTACCACTAGATCCTGTATATCAACTGATTCACATCCTAAGTTAATACATACCCCAGCTACTTTTAATATAGTTGTGTCAGACTTGTGATAATATCATGGATGTATAGAGACTTGGCTAGGCTAACTGGTCAGGCCAGGGATAGTCACCTCTAATACTATTTAGCCAAGGCACAAATATTTAGTTTGGACGGTTTATATTGATAACTCATTACAAAGGCTTAATAAAAAATAAATAAACCTTTTCTTAAGAACCTGTTATTAGAATGAGGAAGCCAGTCAACTTAACAGCTTCAATAAAAGATGGCCCAAGCATTCAGTTGGCAAGAAGGAATGAATAGGTTTCCTCCAAATCCTGAGGATACTGAGCTGGAATTAAACAAGACTTGGCAGACATTCGAGAACTGCAAAGATTCTGTTACTATAGTATTGAACAATGACTACCTCTGTTACCAAGGATCATCATGTGAGAATTAACTATGATACAGAATCAATATTTAACAGTATCAACCAGGTCATATGAATACCTGGACAATCAAATAAGAACGTGTGCAAGGCATAAAGGCCAGAAAAACCTCTAGGGAAAACTGTTTCACCTATAGGTTTAAAGTTACTATTCAATAAAGCGTTTGAAGGAAGCTAATGTGGATTATAATTTGGCATTACCAAGGGCTATCAACACTTATTGTAGTCTGTTCATAATAATTGCTAATTTCAAGTTAATGCAAGATATCTAAATAGAGTATATATGGCTAGATAGGACCTGTGCCAATCGAAGGTGTTAAAGCACATTTTAACATATGAAAGGCCAGTTTACTGGACTAACAGAGTGGATAGATTGATTCTATTGGTAACAACAAACAAGGCAATTTCATTCCATTAGTACCAAAAATGAAGAAGAGCAGAAGGAATGATTAAGAGCTTAACAACAACCCTGAAAGAGATACATCGTACAATCCAACTGATTAGGACTCATAAATCTTACTGAGGGTATATGTAGTGAAGACTGTGTGTCAATATTCAAGCATCTGCCTGACATACCTTTGATGTACTTAAGGAATATCACATCAGGTTGTTAACAGATGTGAAAATCAATAGACGGTACAGGGGGTATAGGGAGATACTAAGGTGATCATATACTTCGAAAGTGTGAGGGACAGCAGAAAATAATGTCAAAGTAAACATGGAATCCACCAGGCAGTGTGGAGTTTATCAGGGTATGAGTTGGCCAAATAGCACAAGTTAAAGGTCTGACTCCTAATTACTAAGGCCAAGGCCTCATGAGGGACCTCCTACTAACATGATCTACTATTACAGGATAGACTGGCTGGATGACAAAGAAATAATCTATTAGCCCAACTGGATAAGTCAATGATAATGTTTATTAAAGACCACAGGGTCATTGGAATTCTGTTTCCAGTGTTATATAACAAGAACAGGGAACGGTAAAGGAGACTCTTCATCAACCAAGAAGGTAAAAAATGTTAACAAAAAAATTACATAGCATCAGAGGAGTCCAGGCCTTCTTAGAGTGCATAAAGACAACTATTTTAGCTCAACAGACAGAGGAGCTATAATCGAGACTGTAGGGCTACCTATAAGCATAAAGCAAGAGATATTCATAGTAGAACAACAGTCAGATGAAGACTGGCAGACTACCATGATCTATCTGCTCCTTTACCTTTAACTAACGTGAGGTAACAAAAGGAGTCAGAGGGTATACTAATGTAGTTGGTGTAGGTTACTAAGGTGTGGCAAATACAGCAATATCCCGACATGTGTCTGGGAGATGTTTATCCTACCATATATAGGGTCTAAACCTTCCGCCCAACACTCCTCCTTTCTCAGCATGAAGTGATATACCCCAGAATAAATAATATATATACACAAAGGAAATAAAACGTCACAGGACTTCAGCCAGTAGGAAAAAGGCTGGCTTTGAAGAAGGGGACAACGAAACCAGACACCAACAGCTCCACCTACCCACATTAGCGAGGTAAACCTCCTTGGGCGTATACATTTTTATTCACAATTCACAGAACAATATAACCTAGCCAAGGTGCGTGAACAAGATGATATTAGATAGACAAAGATCAGAGTAGCATAAGGGTTGGGGTTTTATAAGGCAAAGTCAACCTGGCAAGGTTTGATATTGATAATTCATTATAGCACCTTTTGGTAACACGCACGCTTTCCTGCTCGTCAATTTTCTATAATTTTTTTGTCTCAGTCGTATCATTGTGGCATCCATAATGCATGTAATGAAGACAGCCTATCATGGCTACAGACAACGATAATGTATTAGATGGTACTCCAGGTTAAACCCTCTTACCACCCTCATACGTAGGTCCTTGTGAGCTACTAAATATACTATTGCTATTATAGTGGTTTGTCCTACCCTTCCACTGCTCTCGCTGTGTAAATCCTATAAAAACTGTATTTATTACAAGGTCCACATACAGTGGGTAGGAGGGTAGCCTAGCATATCTCTATAACAATGAGTACTAGTAATAATAGTAATAATCCAGGTAATCTATTGCTGACGATGTCCTCCAAATATAGTAACTATAATGTCATATATTCGTCCCAATCTATACCTCCTCACCAATGAAAAGCCTCCCTTTTATTGTCTAAAATTATGACGTCATGATATAGGGATGAGATAGAGAAAAAGATGGATAGATGGATGTTACATAGGTATGGATAATATATGGAATAAAGAAGTATATATAGGTGTGTGTAAGCGATAAAACAGATAGGGTCCTGGGTGTATATATTACTAGCTGTCATACAAGGGTGCCCTGCGTTGGTGCCTCTGCCTTGAGACTACCTACAGGGTGGCTGTTATAGCGTGTAAGTAGAGAGAGCCCTTCCTTTTTCTGTTCTGCTAGTCCTCCATGATATAGAATAGCTTGTTGCCACCCTGGGTTGCACACTGGAACCCATGACGTGTGAGTGAGGGTTCTACACCTACATTATCTATGAGATAGAGAGAGCTTAACGCATAGGAACTATAATCTGTAGGGGACATAGGGGAGGCTTACTTTGCCATATGTCATTATATGCATGTGCACACATCTTCAGACTTATACAACTGAGAGAGCAGGATAATCCGTCTGTTGCTAAAAGTTTAATATTTACAACATAACCTAAAAGAAAGCCTTACAATAGAGTCTCTCTGGGCCTCTCTTTTCTTTTATTGTTTTCTTTTATGCCTGCTCTTTACCATTTCTCAACCACTTCCTTAGATCTCTAATTTGGACATTGTTCTGTATGACTGTACCGTTTGTCCTACTTTCATAGTTTTTCTTTTGTGGTGTAGTTATGCTATAGACCCCACTTGACACTGGTGTTGTCCAGGCGGATTATTTCTTACTCAGGCCTGTCTTATATATACAATCCCTCCGCTCACCCCTTACCCTTTATCTGTCCCTCTCTGTCTTGGTAATTGATTGGGGTATTTTTGAATGAGTCGATGTATTTTGAGGAAGAGAAGTTTGGAGGTGGGTGGGTTGATATAAGATTGGGACTCTGGATGTGTGAGCCCATCATATCAAGAGACATACATTGATTGGAAAATAGCCGAAGAAAAGGAAAAGGAGAAGGAAAGAGAAGGGGAAAGGGAGAGGGAAGGTATAGAGATATATAGGGAAATGGAGGGAGGGCAGGTACCCTAGTACAGATTGTATGTTCTTGCCTGCATAGATAGGTGGCTATCTGGGCCATGAGGACCTTTGTACAAGTTCTTCAATATATCTTAATGCTATTGTGTTGGAACAGTAGAATAGGTTGTGAGGATGAAGGCAATCAGTAGGCTGATGATAGTGATGGGCGGGGCTGCAGGTAGGAAGACAGGCTATGATCTTTAGACAGGAACCATGATTGGACACATTGCGGACCACCGCCTCCCGTTAACCCGGAGGCGTAGTAGTACTATATCGGGCATGGAAGAAATAGAAGCATTGAGAGCCCAGCATAGGAAGGAGAGGAAACACCTTACCCTCCTCCACAAACCACAGTTGGTTCTCTATCACTTTAGCATGGTTCTATTGGAGAATGCCCGTTATTTAGGGTGGGTATATGACCTCTCCCCTTAACTTTATATCTATATTTATATCTATATGATAGGCATGGTAGAGATTAACTCAATGGCTGGGCCCACAGGCTATTACTTGTAACCCATCCTATCATATGGTTTGGTATGTTACCTGTAGGGTTGGCCTGGATGGGCCTAGGGTGTATAGAGGGAGGCCATCATTACTACATGGACGAACTACGATCCACCTTAAAGTTCTGTGTGTGGTGGGTTGGCCTGGGTATTCTCTCCTCCGTGGGGCTAGGCACAGGCATGCACTCAGGCATCCTGTTCCTCTTCCCCCACATATTCAAGGTATGGCCGGGGATGAGCCCCTTGAACAGGTCTCCCTTTTGTCTGTTTCCTCTGACACCGCATATAGCGGGCTAGGTTCCTATAGACAGTGTGATGTAGATTCATGGCGGATTACCTATGCATACTAGTAAAGTATATTGTATATAACATTCCTCTGTGTTACTTATATGGTTTTAATGCAGAATATTAGTTGGTTGGTTACATGCCCAGATGCATTGAGGCCCATCATGGTAATAATGTACTCTGCCTATAAAGATAAGAAGAGAGTGGAATATGCTATCATGTGATATTATAGCTCTGACCGCCCACATGTGAAAGATAAATGTATCTGAACGGACTAATATATAATTGGTGGGGTGTGTATATTGTATTATATATCGATGATAGTTGATAGTATTAGTTAGAGAGGCTTCATAGACATCCCTATGACGTCACCCCGTTCTGGCCATATGCTACCACATTTTATTGCATTGTAATAGTATGGGGGGTAAAGGGTAGGGTTCTCACTGTCTTTCCCTACAGGTGGCCACAGCTGCAGCCAAATGCCGGTCCACTAAGTTTGATCCACGGGTCGATATCTGGTTCCAACCCGATCCGTTTCAATGTTCCCCTAGTGGCCCAGACCACTCAGATAATTTCTGGCACATTTTCTTTAGGGTCTTTCCCGCCTGTTTCATGTGGGGCATGGGGACGGCCCTGGGCGAGATCCCACCCTATGCTGTTAGCCGTGCAGGTAGGGGTTGAAGAGGTTGCTGTTTTAATGAGCCTGATGGATCCAATGGGATATTTATGTTAAAGCACACACACACATCCCTTTCCACATCTATTCCCATATGTATCACCTTCTGTCTATAGCTCTTATTCCCTAAAGCTATGCACACCGTATTGGTGAATGCTAGCACTAGTGTATGAGGGAGGCTTATTGGTGGGATGACATGGGTCACGTGGCATATAGCCATGTAACCTAGATATGACATGTGGAGCTGAGGGAGGTGGGAGAGGGAACTAACGGGAAGGGGACAGCACGTATTGCTGGAGCGGTGGATGAGGAATACGAAGAGCTCACTCAGAGCGTGTCCCGTTGGGATGTGGTCAATCGCACCAAGTTGTGGACTATACGTTTTCTGCAGGTTCATGGCTTCTGGGGCGTTCTTCTCATGTCAGCCTGGCCCAACATGGCCTTTGACCTGTGTGGTAGGTTTCCTTGGTATTGCCAGGACGGTGAGGGGTCCCTGTGAGGTTGTATGGAGGGGATGGCACTATGGTATTGGGGTGAGGTGTGGGATGGCGGCCCTTGACTGGGTGGTATACTTATACAGGGATATGTTGTGGCCACTTCCTGATGCCCTTCTGGACCTTTTTTGGCGCCACGGTGATTGGCAAGGCTGTCGTCAAGGTTAACATGCAGGCAGGTGAGTGGTTATAAATGGCTCTAGGTGGGTTATGGGGGTTATAATGTGTCACTAACCTTTGTGTCTGCAGTGTTTTTTATTACTTTATTTACCGATCGTTATCTGGAGAAAGTACTGGCTCTGGCCGACCGGTTGACCCCCGGACACTTTAACCTGGGAAACAAGTTAGAGAAGTACCTACTACATCAACAGATGAAATTCCATCACGGGAAGGAGATGAAGGAGGTGGCCCCACTGGCCCGCCTAAGTAACTATGTTATAGTGGTCTTTCTTACCTGGTATGCTTCTCCTCTCCCTACACATACCTCATGTACCTACCACTTGCTACTCTTTTCCTTCTCTATGATGTCCTGGTTGCTGTGGTTGCTGATGTAATGTCTCCTGCACCAATAGTATTGAAGTACTTAGCGGTGGTGCTTTTCACTATATTTCTATCCCCTGCCCTATCCTGTGTACTCTAAAATGTCTATGGCTGACCGTCCGCCTTGCCCCTTTTACTCCTGTCAGGTTTGCCCTCTCGTGTATGGAACAGTTTGCTCAAAAGAGGGCGGCCGACCTAGATAACGCTGAGCTAGATCGACTACTTATGGACAGGCAAAAGGAAAAGAAGGCAGCATAGTGCTGGATCAGGCCGGATATGTCACAGCTATACTAACTGAGCCTTGGTTATTAATAGGATGCCTAATGTGTCCCAGCAGGATGACTGCGGGATAGCATGTTGGGGGCCATCTCTACCAGACCTTTTAATTTAGAGTATTTGTAATATTTGAATTGTTATTTATTGGTTGTTGTCGACTTGACCGACAGAGAATTCCAAGCTACATTTAGGCCTAGCCTAACCTGATACAGACAGCCAGCCTGTCCTAGTTACTGGGCCAACTACTATAACTGCACGAGCCAATACAGCTTAGTAGCCTAGCTACAATGATGTCTGCCCGATTGACTATTTTAAAGCCAGCCTACTATATGTATAGAAACATCTTTTATTCTTGTCGTCACTCCTGGTAACAGCCAGACAAGCCAAGGTTGCTACCGCTTTATAGCCATGGACTCTAGAAGGCTTATAAGCGGCCAGTCCCTGTAAAACATGGGTTAGCCCTCTAGGTTTATTATTGCAGTATTGACTAATCTGCATGTATGGCACTCTAGTCATAGCCAGATCAATGTGATGACTTAACAGACATACTATAAAGACCTCTGCAAAGCGACTCACCTATATATATTATTTGAAAGTACCGACCAATGCTAAATATTAAGCAGTGAAGATAAAGCATTTAAAACACAGTAGGTGTTGCTGTTAAGTGACCTTTATGACTTGTATGTTTAACCATTACTCAAAAAATTCTGTGGACAATGTGTTGTGATGGCTATTACAATAGCGTGTAAATAAAAGCTGAACTAGGACGGCAATACATATTCACGAAGGCAAAAGACCGTAAAGGCGACCTCAATCTACCGAGTTCACTGACCTCGGCTAATATATAATGATATGTTGGTCATTTGAACCGTGTAGCTTATTTTTTATCAACAGTGCCAACCACTTAACTCTAAATCCCAACAAAACTTTCCATATTCAGACTACCTTGACACTGCAAATACTCCATTTATATTAGTACTAGGCTAGTGTTCTTTTTTTTTTGATACTATACTATATTTTTACAAATTTGGTACGATACTAATATGGTACTAGTACTATATTTATATTATATTAAAGCTATACTAATACGATGCCAGTATTTTATTTATGCTATTTTAATATTATATTAATATTAATGCAATACTTGTACTATACTATACTAATAATATATCTATACAAATGTTGTATTTATGCTATATCAATAATATATTTATATTATATTCATACAATACGTATACTACGCTAATACTATAGTAATATAATATCTATACCAATATTGGATTTATGCTGTATTGATGCTTTATTAATACTATATTTATATTGTAAATATACTGTATTCAGATTACTATATCGATATTATATTAATATTATATCTATACTATACGAATACTATAGTAGTATATTATATATACTGTAGTAATACTATATTCATGTATGATCTATACTACATTGATATAACATCTATATTACACTAATACTATGGTAATTTCATATCTAATACTACACTACTACTATCGTAATATAATATCTATACCACATTATTACTGTGTTAATATATTATCTAATTACATTATTACCGTATGCGTGTAATATACCTTTAACACCTTCGATGCGTTTAGGTCACCTCCAGGGTGTGAAATCTGTTCCTAAGTTGTATATTTATATTTATGAGAACCCATAGTACTGTACCAAGAATGTAGTGTTTTCATAGCCTGTATAGGGACCCTTTACCTTGATCGCACCTGCCTGTGCATTTAGGATAGCCATGAGTGAGGTGAAGTTCAAGTTGTATCCGCCAGGTAATCCTAACCGGCGGCCACCTGCTGGTACGCCTGTGTCCGTCCCAGCTGAGCAGATATCGTGCCTACAAGGTGGGTGGATCTAGTAACCTGGCTGAAGGGGTCCTGTTCCTGTTACTTTCCAAGACCCAATAAGTTAAGAGTCTACAAGTAACGCTAGTCTGCATTTATATTTGTGGTAGCACTAACTATCAAGTAACCAGCTGCTCGCCCATACAGCATTGAAGGCAACTATAACGAAAAACGGGCTTCCCTTGCAAACCTTGGAAATACTACTGCTACTCTGCCAAGAGACGGTGCTCAAGTCACAGTTGCAAGGCATTAAAAGGTTGATAGCGAGTTATGGGGCCTCAAAGAACTACAAGGAGCCTGTGGAAGAGTGGGCACTGGCCATAAAGGCTTTTGCGCACTTGTGTTTTTCCACCACAACTGAACCTCTACTCTACCATGTTCTGAATTTGTTGCAAACAATAGCTACTCAGGCTCCAGGTGTGCCCCTGTTAGCCCTACTCCAGGAAGTCACTGAGAAAGGGTTGACTGGCAGTCCTCAGTTCATCAACCCTTCAGGGGTTATCACCTTTCTGGGCTCCTTAAGTAGACTCGGGAAAGGTTTGTACTGTTTGCCTTCCCTACTACTGCCTTCTTTGGCCCTACTTCCTGGCCATAGTTACAACCATAGACTTGGAGCATTTTGTTAATTACTAGATTACTGCTCTATTTGACTAAAACATAGTCATGTTACGTCTTAGTTCATTTGGGGCACAAAGGATGTGGACTAATAGTGGGTAATATAACTTTATTGGGAGGCTAAAGGCGGTGACTTGTTACTATGGAACAGTGTCCTGATGGTATGAGGTAATAGGGGGCGTAGGTCAGGACTGGTTGAGATGCTGCAGATCAATGGCATTAGTGGCTACCGGCCAGTGGCTTGAAACCAGCAGCCTCTCTCATACTAGCCATGATGTCAAGGTCAGGTGTGGTGTCTAGAGCTAGTACTTGATAGTCTGAGCGTGTATAGACAAACTGAACGAGGAGATGGTGTTGATAGGCGTCCAAGTCGTGGTCAGGGCCACATTCATTTTCTTTCTCTGTACCTTCAATATGATTGTACGGCTTGGTGTTTTATGTACCTTGCTCTAAAACCGTCTTTTAGAAACTTATTTAAATGGAACTGGTTGGGTTGGTCAGTAATAGCGAAGAGTGGTCTAGACGTTCTCTTTAAGAATATGATGGGGGGGGTGACCATGCTTTCCTATTCCTAGGCAGGCGTATGGGTGAATCAGTATTGGTTGAGGATTAATAACATGACTTTTTTGTTTTTGATTACTACAGGCCCTCTTGGCAGGCCTTACCATTCTCCTAAGACAACAGGGCACTCCACCCAACTCTGAGCTATCCGCCCGTCTCCTTCCTCTGATAACTGATGCAGGACAGCTTAATGAGGTTGCAGTACTTGCAGCACAGTCCTTAGTACTAGTGGACCCAGACCATGCTCAATCCCTGTCTAAAACCTTGACATTAATTAACAGAGGGCCATTGGACGGTATCAGTGCTTTGGCTTGTGTTTATTTGGCCCGGGGTCTCCTTTTGGAGCTACCCACTGTCCTGCTAGCCGACTGGGACTCTGACGATTCTTGTGCACTATTGAAGCTATGGCCTGTATTACAGAAGGGTGCTAGGGTAGAGGGTGGGGCCAGAATGGCAGCACTGCAAGGGTTGGCTACCTGGATATTACAGGTCAGGGGAAGGGATCTGGGGATGGGTGTGGCTCCTATTGATTGGTATAGGAGACTGACAAGGGGCTCTGCAGGTTAGCAAGGCTGTGGACTTGGCTCTAGACAGTGGCGACACTACCAAAGTTAGCCTGTGGACTGCGGCATTGCAGGGCCCGAATGACCTTTGTAGGCATATTCTAGATGTGGTTTGGGCTAACTGGCTTATAGGCGACGTGGTGGCCCCCATGCAGTGTCGGCAAATTGTCCAGACCTTATTGGCTATGATGCAGAAGCTAGGAGGTGAACATGGGCTCTCTGCCCATAATCTGCCTCTCAACCATATGCTGCAGACAGATTGGTCAAAGAAAGCAAAATATGAGGTCCTGGGCCTGTTTCTCCCCATCATTGGTGCCCAGGCCTTGCTGGGCCTCTTCCCTAGACTACCTCAGGTCATAGTGCAGGCTTTAGGGACAGGCTCATCTGCCTTGGTACAAGATATTCTGGTCTTTATTGAGCTGTTTAATGATAAGTTAATCACTGAATACCAGGCAGATGGCTTCCCTCTTAATAAGAGCATTAGGTAGGTGACTTGATCTGGCTGAAAAACAATGTGTGTCACTGAGGTCAGGGGTTTATAGTAGATACACCATCTGACTTGCTGGCCTTCCTTACAGTGCCATTATAGACCTTTGGGCCATAGTGTTACTTCAAGGTTTAGAGGGCATGGCTGATCACCAACAGCTCATTCTCCTGCAATACCTCTTGCTTTCCCTGTTAAAGCTTGGGCCTGAAGCCGGACCCTTGTTGATTGCTATATGTAGTGGTGGGCAGGCTGCCAAGCCAAGGGCTAACAACTGTCTGCATACAGTTGCATTGCTCTTGGCACTCCAAACACAAGGTATACCTGTACATACCTTGTTGTTTGGCCCCTCGCACCCCCCCGTTGTGTTGGGTGCGACCCACAGTCAAGTGTTGGTACTCCTGACTCAAGCGCTGGTGCACCCCTGCACTGAGGTGATACTTGCTGCCTGCAGTCTAGTGTGCAAGGCCCCTCTTGCTGCTAGCCCGGTGACCCATGAAGAGACCAGGCTTGTTCAATGGTAGGTAGTACATCTTAGCATGGACGGAGAGGGATGGTAAGGTGTATGGCATTGATTGACAGTTGTATGGGGTAGGTTGTTGACCCATAATATGAGCCACGATTCGGCAGCCTTTAGACACGATTGTGTGGCCTTGATCCGCACCCTGGTGGCAAGAGTACGTATTAGCAGTCGCAATCCAGCCACCCCCTCTTACACAGCCTTTGTCCCTTGGCTGGTAGAGATTTCCTTGGGCTCTCTCTACCCTGGGGCCCCTTATGGACGCACCACCATGGCATTGCAGTTGCTTGGGGTAGTGGCCTCAGATTGGGGCCTAGATGAAATTTCCTGCCATTCCTTGGTGTCAACTGTAGTGGACTGTCTGTTCAGTTCTTTTGGAGATATTCGTCAAAGTGCATTTGACCTTCTCTGCCAACTTCCGTCTGCCTTAGTAAACGCTATGAAACCAGCCACCCTGCTGGCCCAGGCTCAGCCCTTACTTCAGAGCCCACGATCGAGCGATGCTGATGCAGCTGCCTTGTTACTTCGACTCCTGCATCATTGCCACCGTGAAAATCAAAATTTGCTATACACAGCCCTTCCAGAAGCAGTAGGGAGGTGGAGTATGGTTGATACCCCAGCCAGAGCCCCATGTGTAGGGTCATATAGTTTCCTTTCTTCATTGTTACTTGGCCTTAGGGCACAGATTGCTATTGGTCAGCAGAGTCTTCTCATTGCTTCCCAAAAGGCCCCTATGCATGGCCTTATGCGAGCAGTTAGCTATGTGGTGAATGACCTAGATACACATGACTGTTCGGATGGACTGGGTGAACTGCTAAGAGAGGCTCTAGATTGTATGGATGCCATGCTAGATATTGTCCGACCAATCATCACGGACCCTTCTCCTGAGGGCAACTTACCTACTTCTGTTGTTGAGGCATACATGCAGCATGGCGGTGTAATGACAAGCGATGCTGGGCCACTACACCAGGTTGGGATTGCCTGCTGCTGGCAGGTTGTGCAAGCATGTAGCCTGCTAGTAGTAGCCATGTTGCAGGTATTACCCTTGGACTGCCCTCAAGCCTGTGAATCTCTGCTGCCACAGGCCCGTCTAGCCAACATGGGGGAGCGCTTCCTGACCATGCTATTAGAAACGGTGCATGTGGGAGCATTTGAACAAGCTAAGAACGGATTTGAAGCTGTGTTCAAGGCTTGGGGTGCTAGTGCTCTACCTCGCTTGCGGTCTGCCCCCTTGGCCTGGGTGGAGCAGACTCTGGCAGCCGTAGAAGGCCAAGCATCTACAACACGTAGGAGCGCAGGCCTACCCTTTGTCCTTGTGTGTGGTGCACTGTACCTCTCTCCTTTACATGGTTTCGACCTGTCCAGCCTTGTGCAACGCCTTTCCCTCACAGCGCTTCGGCCATTATCACAGGACCCTGCTAAGCTTCATAACACGCATCTTCCCCAGGTAGGTTCTTGGTTCTTACAGGTACACTACATGCTCCCCGCTCACCAAGATATCATGTTTTGACCTATATCTAAGGGCTGGTGTAGTTTATATATCTGAGCATCCTCTGGCTGGACAGATGTGATACTCTTGTGAACTTTAAAACAGACAAATAGAAGCATGTTATGCTCATACCCCCTGTTATAATAGTTGTTTACGATGGAATCATCATACACATATCATGTATGAAGATATATTGATTAGTTTGGTTGACTTCCTTAGACCAGTACCATGCATGTTGTGTAAAAGATTGATTGATATTAACATGCCCCTTCTTGACCCCTCTCTGACTAGGTTCATGCTCTAGCTATCTTGCGAGCCCTCTGTCGGGACTCCCGTCTGGCCTCCATATTGACCGGGCAGCTGGAGGGACTGGTGTTGTTGGCAATGCAAGCCTACCAATCTACACACTGGTCAGTACGCAGTGCTGCCACCATGTTATTGGGGGCCCTGCTCGGGCGCATCTTTGGCCCTCCTGGTCCTGGAAGTGGAGGTTGGTGCAAGGGTACCCTGAGTGGACGCCGATTCTTTCAAGACTACCCCCGCCTGCATGCCTATATGCTGGGGATACTTGGCAGGGAAACCATGGCCCACCCACCCTCTTTGTACCCAATGCTGGCTCTGCTATGTCGCTTGCTACCTTCATCACAGTAAGCGTCTCCCCTCACTATCTTACTCTTGGTGCTTGGTAGGACTGTTGCATGACTAACTATTCTGCATAACCCTGCAGGGACAGCCACATAACACAGTTGAGCCCCAAAAGTCTTCAGCCAGGGGTGCTGGCCTGTTCATCTAGCCCCATTGAGATGACAAGGCTCATGGCTGCCCAAGCCCTGGTGCCTCTTGTTTCATCTTCAATGGTCCCCTCCCTAGTATCACAGTTGCTTGCTAAGTGTTCTAAGAGAGACCTGCCCAGCAATCAAGTGCATGGTATTCTCCTGCAGGTCTGTGCGCTGCTTCGAACCCATCTCAACATGTTGGACCCTGTAGAGTTCCAAGTGCAACTTATATCTAGTGCTGCTGTAGGTCTACAAGCATGCCTGTGGAGGGCTGCTCCCAATTATCCATGTCGGGTGATCTCTGTCTTGGTGCTAGACTTGCTGCAGATGTTGCTTCAAGGTGGGTGTGAACGATAATGGAGATGGTATATGTTGTTGTTATAGTGCATGCATATTATGGGTTATGTATTTTATGCAAGCTTGTATCATCCGGTGTGACCATTGCATTTTCCACTGCTTTAGTGCTTGCCTAATTATGTATTTCCCATTGAAATAACTTTCTATCCATTAAAATTTGCTGAGAACTATTCAAGATAACCAAATTTTAATTTTAATTTACCATAATGACTCCTTCATGACCTAGCCCAACACACAGCATTCTCTTATAGCATTTTTCAAGATAATTATGTGTTGTTGTTTTGCTACAGGTTTGATTGCTAATGTCTTAGCCATGATGTAGCACATTCTTTTTTATATTCTGCCTGTTAATTATCACTATGTTAGCTACAATGTGGGAGCATGCAATATTTAATATGGAATGCATATGCTAGAGGGATGACGTCACTTACAATACCTTAAAACTTATACAATTACTATCTTCATGAACGACCATTCACTTGGAAAAGGAGGGATATGGCACTGGGATGTGGCAGCTGGTTTCTCACCCTCATGTAGGGGCCCATCAGGGGATGCCTTGTCATGAAATAACTGGACTCACTGATCTTCAGTGGCTGGCATTCAAAGCCCTTCCTGACCATATGGCTATCTACACTCAGTCTCAGCCCAATACTATTTCGAACCATTTGTCCTTAGGAGCTTCAGTGTTTGCTGGGGCACTTGCACGCATCTGCATTACTATGGCTACCATAAATAGTCCTGCATGTCCCTGGGAGGGTGGATTCTGGGGGTTGGTGGATGAACTTCTGCACAGCTGGAGTCCTGCTGTGGTACTAGCGGCCTTGGATGCGGTTACTAATGCGCCTCACCTCCAAGGTTTGCCTGCAACTATTCTGACTACACTCACGATGCTTGTCATCAAACGCCCTACACCTCAGCCAGATATCATGCGTGGTGCACTTAACATACTTATGAGGTCCGAGGTACTGGAAGTGAAATGTGCACCTAATTCAACTATAGCACTGGCCACAGGCTTGCGTGAGTTAATTGAAGGATCCTCTTGTCATAACAAACGGGCAGCAGAGATGGCAATAGCTGCTGGGGGCATTGCACTCATAGACATGCAAGACTGTGTTACACTATCAGATAGCCAGCAGGCCAGCATGGACTGGTGGTTAACCTGCTGGGAAGCAGCTGCCTGTGAAACTCAGTCAATTGACATGAGAAGTTCCGTTATAGCAGCACTAAAAGGTCTTCCAGGGCTCGGCCAACACCCTACCACTATGGTACGGGTATGGATCTTGGTCCACCGCCTTCTCCAAGATGATAACTATGGCATAAGAGAGGATGCATGTAATCTGGCTACCCATTGGTTGCAACTGTAAGCTTTTATTCTCCTTCTATCTTCCCTTGTGTTCTGTGCTGTGGCCCCCATTCAAATCTAAAGCATGTGCAATATGTTTGTATTCCTTTGTGTTTGGTTGTGCCCAGTATAGGATCTGATATAGTGACTGGGGAATGAGAGAAAGAATGAATGGTAAGAGGTTAGTTGTGGCCCATGATTGTACTAAGTAGGCCAAAAAGGCTGCTCTTGGCCTATGCCCTTTAGGGACTAGTATATACTTCTTTGTAGCCCCTTTGTATTCTGGTTATCTAAGTATGGAATCTATGGAATGTATGTGGACAGGTTGATAAAGAGTCTTGTGTAACAGTAATGAATAAGGGTGAGAGATGATTATAATAATATGCTGATATCTGATGGTTGCAGGGGGAAAGACAAGAAGGTTCAAGCCCATGTGGAATATACAATGTGGGCCAGCATGAAGTGGCTTGTCATTCAATCTAGTCAAGCAGAAGTTGCCTCTTCCTTTTTCAACTATTTAGTGTCGGAGCTTTGTCCTTCAGAACTATTTCTGGCCCACCCAACTACTCCTAGCCAATTGTTGTTTGAGCCAGAGGTATCCAACCAACACCGGGACCAATTATCTTGGCTTCAGCTAGTGGCACAAACACTAACTCATTTGCTGGCTACTGCCCCACCTACCTCTGAGCAACTCGTAGCTGTTGTCACTAAGGCTCAGGACATGTTCATGACAACCATAAATGTAATAGGTGGAGATATTGCAACCCCCATTCCATACTTTCACAGCCTCTATGGATTGGTATATCTGCTGCTGGTACTTCAGTCTCACCAACCACTCCTCTCAAGTAAAACTTTGGCAGCCCCCTTGTTACAATTATGCCAAGATGGGCGGCAGGTACATCTACATGCTGTGGCTAAGGCTCTGGCTACCAAATTGGACCTGCAGCAAGAAATATCAGCATTGAAGCTATATAACCTATTATATACTACTGATGTTGGTACTATGTTACCTTAATATCCTGATTGTCACTTTTTGATTGTTTTTGCTCATTGATTTTGTGTTTGGTTTCCTCTGATCAGTTTGTTTTGGGTAGAATTGGATGATAATGTCATATATGGAGAAGCTGAAACTTAGAAAGAGACAAGCACATCTAGTGCTGGCCAAGGACATATGACAATAAATATGTTATAAATTTTCCTGGCTTTTAAGAGTCTCTGTCATACTGGTCATATGCTATATACCCCTAAGAGCTAGTTAGCATGGTACAATGTGCTATTTATGTGTATTATTATATGCCAAGTAAGACTTTTAATCAGCATTTTTTTGACTCAAATTAAGACAAGAGAAAAATAATGTTGATAATAGCAGCTGATTTTTAAATTTAAGCCCGTGCATGCATGCTACCAAAAATATCAACACTATGTTATTGGTCTAATTATTTTAAGTAAAAGGCAGTTCATCTGACACATCAAACTATTAAATAAGGTTGAATCTATCTATGTATAACAAAAATAAAAAGGTTGACACATAGTATCTCTCCTAAATTGATAATGAATATAGGTAGAGCAATAATAGTAAACAAGGAGTAAATGTGGATGTAGCTATGGTTGTAGAGTCAAATATGGAATTGTTGAAGACATTGTCTCCTAGAAAGAAAAAGTAGAAGGTATATCCAGGGAATGTTGTGTTATACCAAATTCTAGGGAAGCATTTGTTTGATTGTTCCTATCCTGGTCTTGGGGTCCAGAAGATGTTGTTGTAAAAGGTAACCTTGTGCATTGTGTAAATACTAGAGTTATGCAATGGTATACTGGTTTGTGGGAGGAACTGATGTCCTGCTCCTGAATGCCAGTGGAATCTTCCTCTTGTTGAGGGGAAAGAGATGGAATGCTTGACTCAATGGTATACTGGTTCTGTGGGAGGAACTGATGTCCTGCTCCTGAATGCCAGTGAAATCTTCCTCTTGTTGAGGGGAAAGAGATGGAATGCTTGACTCAATGGTATACTGGTTTTGTGGGAGGAACTGCTTTCCTGCTCCTGAATGCCAGTGAAGTCTTCCTCATGTTGAGGGGTAAGAGGTGGAGTAGTTGACTCCATTGAGAGTGAAAAGTCAT
>NAOQ01000368.1:19946-46224 GCA_002751075.1 Ichthyophonus hoferi
CTCTGTGACTTATCGTGAGTTGGATTAGCCAATACGAATATTTAGGATAGACTCCATTTAAGTTATTGAACTTAGCAACAATGGTGTTAACTAAACAGTTAACACTGACAATAAAGCGAAGTAAAAAAGAAAATAAAGGTCAATAATAAAGACCCTGCTCACACATACGCGGCAATGAGTAGCAAAAATACAAAGTTCTCATAACACAGATACTTTGCATTTAATTTTATGTATGTAATAACACATCATTATTGTAATATCTAATCTACCGTTACCACTCATGATAAACAGTGTCCAGGTCTCTCGCTCGTTCAGAACTCAGATAACTATATTTGACAGTAGTAATTTTTTCTGGACCAGCCGGTAGTAATAGTCACTTGATCAGATCTGTCTTTAAGGCACAGTTGTTGTGGTAGAGGTTCCATGGAAGGCCCATATACCGATTCTCTACTTAACTGGCTGTAATAATTGTATCTCTGATCTAATTCAGAAGGAATCGATCCTTTGATTCGCTTGGATGCGAATGTGGAAATTGCACAACGAAATCAACCAGTAAGGGGTGATATATTATGATGTGAACAAGTCGCTAGAACTGACACAGATTCAGATATAAATCATAAATACAGACTCATTAAATTGTGATTTCATATGTGCGATCTTTATGTCATGGATCATATATCATAATATGACCTTACCGGGAGGATCAGCCTCGGTCGTAGGCTTCAACCACACCGGGGTGTAATATACCTACAATACCCTCGAAATGCATAATGGCTCAACCAAATGCAAGTAGTTAATGTGTTATGCCAGCTTTCCAATTATATTATTGTGATCAGGACAGTGATAATTTATCGTAGCCAATCAACTGTCTAGGCTATGTATGGCCCTATCTTATGATAGAGCAATGAAAAGAAGCAAGAAATTGAAATGGAATTGTATGCCTATTGAATGCTTTAAAAAATCCACTGTACAAAGGCTGAGTGGAGCAATGTTATCAACCATTACTGCCATACGTTATAATTATAATTTAAACTTACTTTCGCATCATGTCTAAATGAGTAGATATTGATATTACTAATCGGATCTTTTTAAATCTCATCTAGATCAACCAATCAATATGGCTGGTATCCTTAGGGACACTGAGATATAGCTATTTCTAAATAAGGTAGTGGCCACTCCCACCCTATTGGTTATAATAAAAGGAAACCAATGGGATAGAATTAAAGTGTTGGATTTGCATAAATCCACGGTATAGAATTGGGTGAATTATCCGGCCTTCGCTTTGGCCCTCTCAGATCTGATGAGTTGTAATTGGCGAGACCGGCTGACATTCTTATAAAGCCATCTGTTAAGTACAATATCATCGTAGATAACTGTGGGCGTGTAGGTATGCATGTGATTACAGTGAGATGGTAGCAATATTACATTATACTATACTATACTATACTATACTATACAATAAAAGAGATACTAGTAAGATAATACTGGGGTAGGTTGTAGTAATTGTATTACCACCTATAACAAACTAAGACATAGGGGAATGTGACTAAGATAAGGTAATAAATAACATGCTTATATATGCTTGGAGATAAAGAGAAGGACAATAAGGAAAATATAGAAGTTAAGTACTATAATCATGACATTAAATTAAATACTGTTGTCTATGGGTTAAATAAAATATAGTAGGTATAGTTAAAAGAATGCACTGTGTGAGGTTGTTGCAGAGGCAGCAAGATAAGATAGAGTGAGAAAGCTAGATAAACAGACAAGCAATGAATAGAAATGATATAGGTTGACCTACCAAAGAGGATTAATGCTATATAAACAAAAAGAGACCAGTGGGGGTTGACTACAAGGAGTCGGCATACATAGTATACCTGCCACAGCCTGTAGGATAATTATTGCTAGCGTTAGTGCAGGGACAGGCGTACACATCGATTTTGGAATATTCTCACCTATATCCTGTATGGACGACTTTACAAAAAAAAAATACATCCACTAGATCGCATTTAAATAATTTAAATTTACTTTAAAGATTTAAATATTTTATATAGCCAATTGAACTGCAAAATATACTACTATAAAACTATTTTTATAATTTTTAAGAACTTGGTACCGCTGGGCTAGGATATATCACATATGTATGTCGATGTGCTACATGTTATATATAAGTATAGGATATGACTATGGGAAAGCTACGAAGAGGAAGAGAGTGAGAGGGACAGAAAAGGACAGAAAAAAGAAAAGGAGTTGGGTAGCGTCACAACACTGTAGTGTTATAACATTAATAACATACCAGTTTACTGAGCATGTGAGCGCATAGGTGATTAATGCAGAGGTAGATAGAAGCATTAATAAGCTCCTCCGGACTCCTAGAAACCTAGAGGCTAACAGCATGTTGACTAGATACGCAAAGGTACTAAATATAGCATAGACCATAATCAACCGACATATGTTTTCCTGTGAATAGTCTGTGCATAGAGACATATGGTAAGAAATCGTATAGTATTTTCATTGGGTAGAGGGTGATGGATAGTAGAGTGTGCTTGGTGATTTTATTATTATGACTACTACTATTCACCATATGAATAAGCAAGGCAGGGCAGTAAGTGTAAATAATAGGTAGGTATACATACTAAAAGAAAGAGAGAGAAACAAAAAAAAAAAAAAAAAAGACAACAAAAGATAGGTAACTCAAACAAGATAAACCAACCATTAGTAACACTGAAAGCATTAAAAACTAATACAGCGATGTGATGCAACACGGTTGTCACGGCCATTTTGCGCACAACCAGCAGAGAAATGAAGTCACAAATAGCGTAGAGAGAGCCAAGATTGCTTATACGAGTGTTGTTCCAGTGGTCACATATCAGGCACTCATATAGTAACTATGGTAATAGAGGTAACAGGACGGTTAGTATGTAATAGGCACCCTGATTGGAGTTAAAGTTCCTTCTCGTATGTCTAAGTATTATTGGTTGTAGTCATTCTCCTTCTCCTTCTCCCTCTCCCTCTCCCGCCTCTCCTTTGGCTCTAGATTTTGAAGGCTAACTAGAAGGTCTATAGTGACCACTGCCATAATAAAAGTGGAGATGGTTATAGAAAGGGTGGGGTGGAGGAAGACATATGCAGAGATAACAAGTGTAGGCACTTATTGAGAGAGAGAACAAACGCACAATTTTTACCTACATGTGCACAGAAGGGAGTAAAGGAGGCCAGCATGAAAGACTTTATAGTGTTACTAAGGACATATAATTGGTTGTCTCTACTAGTAATAGCCTAGAATGGAAGGGGAGGGCGACATACCATTGGTTAGTGGTCAATAGTTATTGATTATTGGATAATTCTTAAATGACCATATTCACTCACTAGTCTCCCCCTTTCGCCTTATATTGCCAATAATAACCACAACCCAGCAGAAAAGTAAAGAATCCTCCCGTTATAATTAAAAATATATATGATTGGCTATCTAAAACTAGAATATAAAATCACCCCATATATACTATACAAAGTGGGCATTGCCCCCAACGTTTCCCTCTCTCATGCACTATACATAGATATAGATACCTAGAAAAAACAACAATATACTACAATGCAATAGTATATATATATAATAGTAATATATATGGGCTCATATATATACATGTACAATAATATACATATACACATCTACACATACATAATTTACCAAATAAGACAGGCCAATACGAAACCAACAAGCGGTAATACAGCAAGTCACTCACCCGGTATCTCCGCGAATATTTCATCATTAAACGGTCCAATACATTGTAAACAATATAAACCACAACCGACCCGCCTAAAAAGGTCACAATACAATTGGCTGACTCGACCCATTTATGGATCGTATAGGAAGACGCCATTACCCCCATGAGCACCAGGATGACAACGTGTTTGTCCTCCAAATGGCTTGTGCCTTCATCGGCAAGAAGATATTTCTGGGGGATAAGAAGGGTAGGAGAGAGGAGAAAGGAGAGGGAGGCGTAGGGTGCAGAGTATGGAGAATATATAGGGTAAATATGATATATATAATCACATAGTATATATAAGGCATAGAAGGTATAGAGGGTATATAGGGTATAGGGTATATAGCTATATGTATATAAAATTAGGATATGTTGTGGGTTATTGTGGTTGTAATAGTTTTATTGTTTGTTTAGTGTGATCATATAGTCCGTGCATGTACATGGTAGGTAGGATAGTTAGAATAGGTAGGAAGAGTAGAGATGGAGTAGAAGTTAAAATTATGTCTATTGGGTAGACTGCCTACACTAAATAGTATATATATACATGCATACAAACATACTATAATACATCCACAGAAACACATACCTACGCATACACAAGCAAACACATACACGCACACACCACACTGCACTACACTATACTACACTGAGGAAACACTTACATCTCGGTCCTCCTACCTTAAAAGGCTCCTCCTGCCTCCCCTTTCTAACCTGCCCTATATCCTGTACGCTATCCATCTTTGTAATTGCGACACTAAAGGGTGGTCCCATAATCTTAAAGTCAATACACTTGGTATATAATACTATTATTAATACTAATACTAGACCTAGCATAGTATGTTAAAGGGTTGGTACTGCCCCTACAATAAAGCTAGTCATGTTTTCATACTAGATCTTTAGGATTGACTGTATAGCATCTTCTTTACATCGAATAGATAGTAAGATAAACTATAATAATAAACAGGCAAACAGATATAGGGTGCATTGTAGATGCATATGCTACTAATAAAGCTTCCCATCTCTTATGGTTAGTACACACGCACCTAGTCTTGACTGGTTTATGGTTGTCTTTTAGGTAGAACGAAGAACCAAGTGTTATTCTTAGTGTTGTATTAATTTAGAGTTAGTACATTTTAATTGAATGGTAGTATATAAGATAACCACCACAAGCTAGTAGGTTTGATACCACTAGTACACTACATACGCTAAAATAAACGAGACCAGGTTAAAACTCCAAATAAATAGTACACATAATAATATAGTTTATATAACTATATAGGATGATCTCTGGTCTGCCCTACTACTAAAACGTGCACCAATCATAGTTCAGTATGAATGAGCAAGCCGCGTTTCACACATATATTCTCGTTCATGGGAATAGAAGATGATCAATGATTTCATTGGTTAATACTTGTATTGGTCTCTTTATTAGGCAATAGGATACAGGCAACATGCTTTGCACCGTCTCTGTTTCTACGAGACCAGTTAAAATCACTGCTTTGGATATAATAGTATGTCCCAGGTACACGTAATTTTCTAAATTATTTTAAAGCTAGCAGTTCATCCAGTCAGGTCTACAATTATATGTTTATTTTTTGGTATGTATATTTGTAGCTTGAAATTTTGAGGAACTTCTACTTTAAAACTGCCTTGCAAGTGGACAGGATATAATCTAATGGGATCCATAACTTACTTGGTGTTTAAAAAACATACTTTAATCTCTGAAAAATTTGATAATTCATCTGTTTTCCTCTTTTTTTTAATGAAAAAATAAAAAAAAACGATGTATTAATTATCAAAAAATATATTCGCCCTATAGAAAAGATTCATTATTGACATAAATGCTTGATGCCTAGCCCTTACTTATAACGTTTCCTGGGCCATATAAATGGCGTTGGAACGTACCATACCATGCATAATAATTGCATATTAGTGGCCCGACCGACGACTTTCACCACTAATAAAGCTCTACCCACGTTTTAGGCTTGATTCTTGACTGGACGGACCAGTGCTCGAAGCGGATTGAATTACGAATCGTTCCCAGCTAATTACGTTAGCAAGTAATCATTTGGGGAAATTATAAGTTATAAGGCTATAATTAGCCTGTGAAAAACTTTTATTGAAGATCAAAGTTTTTCCTTTCACACGTGATCATGGGAACAAGGTGAAACGCAGCTATTGTTTTGATATAGTCTTACGTTTTTTCACTCTCACGGATTTGATGACATTATATTTATAACGAAATATCCTATACGCTACATACCTGCTTCCAGCCTATAGTCATTATTGTAATTATGTCGATTTAGTCGGAGTTAATACGTTCCTATTGTCAATAAACAACTATTTGTTGAATTATTCTAATTGAATTTTTATTATGATTTAAGCTAATCCAGGTAGCTTCACTGTGCAACCAACCATTTTCTTGCTCATGCTCATTACTTCCCACCCTAAAAGATAAATAGATACACACTTATACACCAATATTGACAAATATGGTTATTTAGTCATTGAAACACCAATAGGATGAATAGCAAATAGAGATCTAGAATTGATAGTTTCAACCTGGCTTAACCAACCAGAACATGCCAATGTGTAATAATCCTTAACCGTGCCAGTAAAAAGCAGCTTTAATATCTTCATAAGTGTTTGGTCACTTCATTTATATATAGAGGAATAATTCCAATAAAATAATACCGAATAAATCATGGTAAGATGTAGGGGTTGTAAATTCAAATGATAGATTTGTCGATCATTATAATAACTTTCCTAATCAAAAGGAGAACAATTAAATTGAAAAAAATATGTCTTTTATTGTAGTAAAAAACTTAGTTCTAGCATGTCAACTACGTTTTTTTCTCAACATAACATGTTAGCATCAATTGTCCAGTAGAAGGACGCTATGTATGCTATATATATTGAGTTATTCTTTTTATTTTAAAAGAATTCTATATATATACAATCTCTTGAAAATTACGTAAACAATTTCAATTTATTTGTATTCTTTTTGATCGGGAAAATTATATATTATAACTTTGACCGGCAGATAATTTACAATTTGGATTGCGAAAATTATCTTGTTGACAGATCTATCATTTGGATTGAAAATCCTTGTAAGTAATAAGTAATATATATATTCCTATATTTGTGTTCTGCTCTAACTGTTTTTTCAAAGATCCAACCATTAGACTAGGTCAAAATCTGTGAAACAAGCTATTATAATATATACCAAGCAGCACTCAAAGTCGCACTGGTTGTGGGTTTGTGGTTTTAAACTTCCTTGAGTCGTAATCTAATAATTGATTATCATTGTTAAAAGATCATGCGTATATGCTATTTGCACAACATTTTCTTGAAGCCTATTAGCTAACAATAATTTATATTATCAGGTGTATATTTTTAATAAATTCTTGCAAGCTTACGATAAGAAGTTCAAGAAACACATAATAGGATATGTTAAATTGTTTTTCCAGCACGCTTGAATTATAATCAAACCTGGCTTAAACCACAGTCAATCTAGGCCATAGTGGCGCATATGCTTGTATAGATCATAAAACGGGCTTAAGAACCAATGGCAGTCTCCTTGCACGCTGTCCGAGAATCGTATCATTTATCTCCCCAATGATTCTTTTTTGTTAGTTGACGGATAGCTGTTTTCCTTTTCATTAATATTTGGCGTGGCTGTTTGTCTCCTCGAAACAATTATAATGAACTTCAAATTACTAAACAAAGACACAAATTCTTTGCTACGCAGTTTTTTATTGATTTAACTTATATAACCCCAAAGGATTCAGACCAAGTCTGTGTTTGCTGGTGATATTGTTTTTGTATACATGGTCAAACCAGTTGACCAGGTGATAAGTCTTAAATCGACCAATGTTATTTGAGAAGGTACTCAATTTACGTGTTATCTAGTAGCATCACTTGTTATCTTAACTGCCGATCAAAATTATAATCATCAAAATTGTCGACAGATCTATCATTTGAATCGAAAACCCCTATATTTCCATGTTATGTGTTTAACAACGGTATGCGTCATAAATTAGTAAAACCATCTTGCGACGATTAGCATACAGAGTAGAGGTTAGCAGTTCTTCAACATCAACTGGTAGTATAATTTCCGAAGCACAGCTGCCCCAAGGTGGTTGCTTAGCTGGGGATACACCGTAATAAGACTAGATAATACCCTCTAGAAGGAGCAGGGACTGGCTCTTACTAATCCTGCTCTCTAAATGACGATAGCTAGGCCTTTACTTTTGCTACGCGATCGAGATAAGTAAATCCTTGCATGACTAAGACCTAATAGTAGCATACAATTAAGCTTAAATCTTCAAAAAATATTTTTGTTGATCTATGAGATCCGTGCTCCTATAGGTGGTGCTAATATGCCATTGGCCTATATTCATCCGTTGTCTGTACCACGGTTTGCTTTGCGTGTATTTGGCCGACACCATTTCCCTTCCAATACTAGCTGTACCTTTCCCTCCTCTCTTCGGTATATATTATCTAACCTTGATATATTGTATTCTGCACTATACCATCCGAGAGAACACTGTCTGAAAAGGTCTAAATATGACTGTAAGGTAGTGGTTATAATAAAAAATGAAATATAAAACCAGAAAATAGGTACAATGTATTTTGTGGAGTACTCCACTCAATATAAATGGTAAGGTTGACCTGCTATATAATAGACCTTACGATATATCATACTAAAATGCATCCTCACATGGTTTTTTCTTAGTGACTAGAATAAATAAGCACCATAACCATGCTAACAGGAGTGATATACTTGGACCTTTATATCGACACAAAGCATATGAAGTTGATAGAGGATTAAGCTTTCACTACCTGTTATACCATAGAACCAAGTCTGTGCGAAATAATTTCAACCATAATGTATTTGTCTATTAATAAGAGGTATAATGTAATAGCAAATCACCCATATAATTAATCCACAAAGAGGTCTAACTCTATGGGAGTAGGCCCTGAGGTGGTGTCCCTTGAAATCTCTCGGTGGAAAGGTACCCCTGGTAATGTTATGTACTTAGTATTGATAGCATTTCTTTTTTAAGTATTAAACATCTATTTTTTGAATGATTGCAATGGCCCAGGTTAGGTTAGGGATGATTATAGTAACTTGGTCAGTTAGTTATTCAGATGTTGTTTATGTAGCTCTCAAAAGGTGATATCTAAATATCCCTGGGACACCAACATGAAACCTTGCCTGTCATAACTACTATATTAAACTTACTGAAATAAAAGCATACAACAACTTACTCTTTCCTCTTACACCCTATCTATATGTGCGTATATATCCTTATATTATATATGATTTGAGGGCTTAGAAACATTGGTAGAATTGATTCTTGACAACATGGAAGCACCTATATCCTTTAATTATTTTTGAATAAGCAACATGGTGACAAAATTCAGGGAGGTTAGCCTACCACTATTGGCTCTAGAGTGACTACGGTCAAAGGGTAGGTCTTGAAATAGGTCTATAGTAGGGGAAGACTGGGGAGGGGCCAGTGCTGACTAAGGCATTATTAATTATCTTGGCCGCAATAGCATTCTCTCTATCTTTCTCCCTACTAGACTACTTTTTTCTTTATGAATTACTATGGGCTACTGTTCTTTTACATACCTCACTTACAGTTAGTTATTGAGTTGATAGTGATGTGTATTGACAATGCCCAGGAGTATAATGGGGTTTGTGCAGACGTATATATGTATATATCATGGGAAGTGGAGAGTAATTATTGCAAGAGTGTAATGCAATATAGGGCTGGGACTAGTAGTATACAGAGGGTCAAACCAGTTGGTATGCTAAACTACTAGCCTACCTTTTATGTGAATTAATTATTGTGTAAGTTGATGTGCAGTTAAATAAAAAATATTATGATGACAATTATATTGGGCATAATAAATCTAATCATAGCAATAAAGTAATAGATTATAGCTAAGACGCACAAAAGTAGAACAAGAGGAAATTTTAGGAACAATATGAGAGAAATACTACCTAAATACAAGGTTAAAACAACAAAGGACGGAGATAGTTGGAGGGTACCTGGGTAAGTTGGTTAGGAGGGGTTGAGGTTGAATGGTTGTGATAGTTCATTGGTGGATGGGGTACCTGTTGTTCCCCTAAAGTGGTAGTATATAGATAGGATACTTGTTATCTCCCCTTTGTCATTTGATTACCCTATCATATTTCTATTTACTATTAGTCTATTACTCTATTCTATCTCTATTCACTCTCATTCTATTACACTATTAAAACTCTATTCCCCACCATTCTATGGCTCTTCCTTTCCATCATCCTTCATAAAGACTACAACCTCTCTAAATATATACTGACCACACTAACTATTCATTCATGATGCCGCACCTGGTGATAACCCCTGTGAGAAAGGTGTATATGGAACCTGTGGTAATGTGGGAGTAGCATAACTTCGTGCGGGTGTTCCAAAACTATGATTGGTTGATGTTGGAGGAATACCAAATCCATTGGCCAAAGGAGTGGAAGGTATATCATGCCCCCGAGATAATGTAATTGGATAATTAGGTGACATTGGAACTACCGAAAATGCAGGTGATTGGGACAGACCAAGTTGTAGCAACAGGTTATGAACCCTTGGCGAGGCAGGCACTGTGGCCATGAGGAGGATGTTGAAGGCTGAGTAGTGAAATGACCAATTATTATTTATCATTACTGCTTCAGGTCCAGTTACAAAGTCATTAATATTTTCTTTATACAATATCATAGTTATAAAGAAAGATATTAATCTATTTAATGCCTGTATAGTGCACAAAAGTGGCTAGAGAAATATCAAAGGCCCGCAATCAAGTAGGTAAGAACTTCATGACCAAATCTTTGATTAAATGTTTTAGTTACAATGAGTATATATATATATAGTACATGCAGTTTAAAATATAACACCATATTAAATCTGCTAAAGGTCGTCTCCTCACCATACTCAATTATGGATATTTAAGTTGCATATATCTATATATATTAACAACAGCAGTATAAGCACAATCAGAAATAAGTTTTATTCCTGTTCACCTATCACCAATAATTGATAAGCCCGTCTTTTTTTTTTGAACATCAGTTATTAGGTTTTGGTGTAGACAAGATTGCTTTTGAATGAATTTACTACAAATCCAACAAGATTAGTAAGGTGTGGTTGTGTTCTTTAAGTTATGTGGGATTCGAAGCAAAAGACATACACCTTGCGAACAATTATAACGCTCTTCTGGTAAAGCTAATGGAATTTTTTGGGCACAAGTAACTTGCTGAAGCTATAAACATAATTGAGTTGAAGCGACTTTGAATGCAGAATCCAGAACTGAAAATAAAAGCAAAATAAAAGTTGTCTGTTTATGCTTTTACTATTATTGAATTGGGTTTATCGTTGATGAATGAATTTGTATATATATGAAATAAAGTATGTACTTTGTAAACCTATTTTTGTCACTCTTTTTCATCATATCATATATATATATATTATATTACATTTGAAGTAGCACTTTTACAAGCATATACAATGTACATATTGGTGGATTATAGTGTTGAAATGCGTGAAGTGTGGATGAGGTATTTGTTTCTGTTCTTTTCATCTGGGACGTAATCTCTAGGCAGTTATGTATTTATTTATGTATAATACATCGTTGTTTGTAGATGAATATAGTTACAACTGATATGTTAATAAATGAAAGATAAACTAAAAGTGAGATATACAACTTAATATTTATTGGTACAGGTATGATCTCAATCGGTACCAAAAGTATTGTGACAAATGCAAAGTAGCACAGAAATGCGACCAACAAAATATTATTTCTAATAGCTTCTTGAATCAAATGTAAAAGAACAATATAACTTGCAAAATATTAATAGCCTGTAGAATACAGTATACCAGAATTTTTTCTAAAATATTTTTTAAATCCTTTTGCAACAAAACAAAATGGGTACCAACCAAATCCACTAAGTACAAACAACAAATCAACACTAACGTTGGATGCAAGGTCTAAAATTCCTGCACCATAAATCCACAATATTTCCTACCCTTACACCGTTTTATTTGATATTTAAGCATATAGTTAAACCAGTTCTAACCATGCATGTTCTTGTTAGGGATGTTCGCTGAAGTAGTGATTAATCATATTTTTCTTTCTTACCTAAGGGTGATATTGAATCATTAGTGGCAGAAGCGCCAAGATAAGTAATGACCCGGCAATACTAGTGCAGAAAGTCGATCTTAAAAAGATTTATTATTATTTAAGTATAAATGTATTTATATGCATATATATATACATACATATTTTTCCCTGCAGTACCTATACATAATACTGTTTCTGAATATTTTTATTCATCAATTTATGATTATATGTTTAAAATGTATTTTATGGTGAACCAATCAAATGCATCTTATGGCGTTCCAATAAAATGTATTTTAGACAACTGAATACAACTGAATACAGGATCCGAAGCCAACCAGCTAATACAATTAAAACCTTTTGGCGCGTAAAATAGTAATAATGAGAAACGCATTTTTGTTATTTTTAGTTTTTTATTTCACCTTTACACTCTTAACATTGCCAAAAAATTGAGATTGTTAATTATAAATAAAACATTATATACCCCCTGACCACGTAAATGATATTTTAACAACGTAGACATTAGACATTATTGTAGTACATCTACGTATAATTATTAATAATTTTCTTTTTTAAGGTTCGAATCGCTGTATGCCTATTTTTTTCCGAAGACAATTAGATCATTATAAATCACTATGGCTGCACCACAATATTCTGGCCTGCCGGCACGGGTAAGCCAGTAGTTCTATGTATGCAAGTATATTTATCTACTTACTTGCATGTCTCTATGTCTATGTATGCATCTCCATTCTCGAAATCGTATGCTGGGGTTGTAGGAGAGTGGCCGGCATCTTGGTATATGTTGGTTAAAAGTAACTAAGAGATAGCAGGGGAACAAAGGGTTTGATGTGGTGGGGTAGTCTGATTTAGAATTTTTGGCCCCAAATCATAATTTTTTTAAAAAGCATTTGAATGTGTCTACCTCTGCATATATGTTTTTATATCAAGAGGTATCTTTGTATCTCTGCCTAACTTGATACACAGCGCATCTAGGTATATTCCCATCTAATAAATTACATATGTTTATGTAAATACTTATAGAAGATTATCAATTGTCGCTGGATATTACACGGTTGCGGATTCAAACCTACTTTCGTATCACTCACTCTGTTTTAAATGACGAATCATTTAAAGCATAAATCTAGGTAACAGAAAAGGCGTTATACGATGCCATTATCCCATGTTATCTTTTTACTTAAATTCCTTGAGTAAGTACTCCAACCAGATTCTTGTAAAAATTACTCGAATAGGTTTTTTTGAATTTAGTATAAATGACAATTTTAAATGTAATTGGCAACTTACGTAAAAATACAATTATCATGTGAAGTGCATCTATACCCCTGCAAATATACCTCAATAAGCTTATCCTTTTTGTTGTATTTATTAAAGATAACTGTCCAATTCGGGATATCTTAATCAAATCCGCATAATTTACTGTATAAATGAGTCATGCCTTTAGGCCTACAGACAGTATTTATATATAGTATTAACAAGTGTTTTGCTATCCCTGACTGCATTTCTGACTAATACTACTTTTTATGTATCAATTTTCCTTTCTATTGGAAATTTAATTATCATATTAGCAAATCTCTTACTGGTTTTAGCTCAAAATGAATATACTGCAAAATATTGAGATGATCAAATAGCTTTGCGTTTTAAATTTATCTTAAAACAAAGACATTTTAAGGAAGTGTGTATTGTAGGACAAACAAGGTTTTGCTCCAGTTGATTATATTAACAAAAGAGTCGGAGAGCATCACATTTAAGTATTGTAACAATCTTTTGTCAAATAAAGCGATATATACAATATAAGTAAAATAGCTATAATTATAAATATCTGATTAATTAATGCTAGGTTCTGAAACCTTTACATAAAATGCTCTTTTTAAAAGGTAAAAAAGCTCAGTCTGAGACAGCTTTGGAAGTCTTAATTTTGTAGTGACACTGAATAAAGGCTGTGTAGTTTTTATCTTAAATTCCCTGTTTGAAATACTTGGTTACCACCCTGATTATGGGTAAGATAATTACTACACAGGCTGTTATAGACAATAGACATCCTTTTTACAGTTTCAAAGTCTTCTAGCTGGAACAAAATCTGGTAACTCGTCAAAGTCAACGTCCTTGACACCAAATAAAGAAAAGGAAAATATTGAACCAGACCGGCTTTCTTTTGGGATTACTAAAAAAGTTGCTTTAATTGCAGGTAACATAAATGTTAGATATAGGTGGAGACAGGTTTGGTCCCTGTGAACTATATCTATTTACAATTGAGGAAATACTGAACTAAGGCGTTTAACATACTGTTGTTTTTAAAACAACAAGTCTTTCATAAATGTTCTACCATACATTCATACTAATATACATTTGCGTACATGCTCCAGTGTACTTATACAATAACTTACGAATATACCTCCTTAAAAACATAAATATTCAGCGCAAGTTTGTTTGACTTTCTGTTTACTTATCTACGCAGTCATTTTATAAATTTTGTCATAATTTTGAATTCAATCTTAAACTGAAAAAAAAAAACAAAAGTCGCAGTGTTTATTTGGCTTTCCATTGCAGATGTGTTTGTAAAAATGAATGGGTAGTCCAAGTGATGACAAATATATTTATGACTTAGGATATGGGCTCAAGCAAGGGGTGGTAATAGGCATAGGAGTGGATTTGGGTAGTATAAGTAGAGGAACAGTATGCAAGAATTAAGATAGTCGTTTGTCAAATTTCATGTTATGTATTTATTTTTTGTTGAGCCTTTTCTGTCCTGAAAATCAAAGAAAGCATTGTCAGGTCATTTGTCTCAGAACTATTTTTATGACTTTTAATGGTTTATGATCTCCACAAATTTAATTGATGCATTAATATAAAATAACTGGCAGGAGGGCAGATAACTGATGGAGAAAAAATTACCGAGGTGACAGCAAAAACACTGCCAATATTGCCCGTAAATATAGACTTGGAACCACCAGGGAATGCCACATGGTTTGTCTATATTATTAATGGCTTCTACATGTTTTTATCGTTTGACTGCAATATTAAGTTGATTTATGGTCACCTTTGTATGCATTGCCAAGATGCCTAGGTTAATGCATAGATTGGTCACTATTAAGTAATAATAACTCAAAGATCTCTATAACGATACAAAAGGCACATACATGCATGCATATTGTTTTTTCTTCCTGTGTTCACAATCTCTTTGGCAATTCATCTAACCTGTTCTACTTTTTTTAAATTAAGCTAACTTATCCCATTTTAAAGATATTCCTAATGTTTATTTCCTCTCTTATTCTGTTTCAAAGTTACCTCCTATATGGTCTATTACTCCCCTTATCAATTATTGAGCCACAGTAACTCTGCCCATTTAACCTAGTTGATATTTTGCTTATCTCCAGTTAATTATATTTTTAAGTTTTTATTGTCATTAAGAAAGCTAACCGAATTGTAACACACCCATGCATTTGCATTAATATAGTCTATATATAATTTAACACAACTTCATTGTTTAAGGAGACAGTCCAAGACCTACCCACTACTATGATAATAAACAATAGTCCCCAGTATTATGATCAACCAGCCCGTCTCTAAACCTGTTAATACTTTTTTTTATAGTTTTTCAGGTAGTTCTTGCTCCCCTCAACCCATGACTATTGCTAAATCTCCCATGAACCGTATGAAACAAGTACAGAGGCCCTCACATCAATCTCCTGTTACTCCGGTATATATTCTCTCCAATGTATTTATAATGGTAGCGAGGACTACCTTACTGATGGTATTTTTCAGCCTATTAACATAATAAATTGCATACACTTCATTTTTATTTTTATTTCTAAATTTAATTTCACTTCTATTCATTATTATACCTACTTCTTTCTCTTTCATTTTAACGTATTGTGTCATTCCATATATATGGCGTGCTTTATTTATTCCATTTCTTTCCTGCTATAGCTTTAGTGCTTTAATGAGCCAGAGAATTATACGCAATTGAGGTTGATTTGTGTCAGACCTTAATCATCTGAGTTGAGTGCCTAATGAGAATTAATTAAAGAGACAAGAGGAACTATGATGGAGAAGTAATTGAAAATGTGGGTGGGTGTTAGTGATATATGACTTAAAAATAATCTGAGTTATAACCCAGATATGGATGGAAAGAGGAGGGAATATAAACATGGGTCAAGAGCATTTGATGGTTTTTTTTAGAAAACATGACTTAGGAATTATTGTCATAAGTGTACTAGTCTTATTTATACTGCTAATCCCTTGTTGCAGTCTTTTCCCCTTGGTCGTACACCACGACACACCCTGGGCCTTTCGCCGTTTACTACACAGTTTAGCCAAACTACCCATCCAACCCCACCTGAAAGTAATAGGAATATATCAGATTCACTTGGTTCACAGATATCACAAGTGTCAGAGTCACAATCACAGTCAATTGCCACCTTTTCCACTGGGAAAACTGACTATAATCACAATATTACAAACCAAGTTGCTTATATGGATACTGACACTATAGTAGAAAACATGAACACCAAGTATGAAACTATAAAGGTTGGTTAGTATGTTGATGTTTGGTTTGCAATATTTAAGATGCACAGTAATGGATGCTGTAAGAGGATATTGGTATGCTTTGGATGTGATATTAGTGACTATAAGTATTAGCTCACGCGTTTATCGGTATAGGAAATACATTGTTGCTATGATTACTTTGATTATGTTTTATATGTAGCTATATTTAACAATTGGCACTCATTCCACGGTCTTTCTTAGCTCAATATTTTAACCGTTCATTTACAAACTCTAGCCCTACCTTTTAATATGGCTACTTTGCCCATGATTTATATGTAGCTATATTTAGCAATCAACACTAATCCCACGGTTTTCCTAAGCTCGGTACTTTAGCCATTTATTCATAAACTCTAGTCTTACCTCTTACATCAATATACTTTATTTCAGTGGTACATACGCCAATACTAGCTATTTCCACACAGGAGAAATACCTTCCAGTAAGACAGTCAAGCGATAAGGCTCTAGAAGATCATTATGATGGTTGGTGTTTCTGAACTGATAATTATCTTTGAGTGATTGTTATCAAAGGCATTTTCTAGAGCTATTCCAAATGTACATTTATCATTCTCATCACCCCTGTTTGCCAGGAGAACATACATACTGGGCATACATGGCCACTATCTATCCGCAGTCAGGACTCCCACATATTGTTACAATCCATTATTTATCTTTTTTGACAATAGGATTTATGAGAAGGCCAAAAACGAGGCGAACTAACTATTAGGATGTAGTTTATATAAAAAAATTGTATTTGTGTATATATATATATACATCTTTAAAGTGAAAGAGTGAGGACTCGGGAATATTCCTCCAGACACCCTGTAGATTAGCGCTATTATTTTGTCTTGTGAGAACATTATTCTTGGGCACGGGTGAAAACAGATAAGTGGTATCATACAGTATTTAGACATTTAAATTAAGTATATATATGAAACCAACAAAAACAAATTCCTTCCTAGCGTTAATATCTATAATTTGCATTGATAAACTGTCTTACGGCTCAGATGAAGATCTAATAATGTATGAAAATGAACTGGATAACCTCAAGAGTGATCTAGAAGATATGATAGTAGCTGTTGACGACTGCACTAGTGTGTCCTCCTTTTATAAACTTATATTTTAATCTTTTTCTTTTCCTATCTTTATATTCTTAAATGATGCAAGATATGTTGACTTGTGAGCGCATTTTTATGTGGGTGTGTATATGCTTTTGAAAACCGATAATTACATATGGGAGGCGGGATAAGTTTTGATAGAGCTGTATGTATATAAGAGGTTATTATATCACAGTAGGCATGTGTGAAGTATTACTAGGTAGATGAAAATGCGTATCCACACATTATAACTCTTTTACAACAGTGCAGGCACATATTTTAACGGCTGATATTCTGTCACTAAACGACCCGGAGTTATCTTGTAAGTTAAAAGAGCTTAAGGACAATATAGAGCAACTGAAAAAAGATTACGGTGTAGAGGTTATCACGTAGGTTATTTATATGCCAATGTTTCTATGGTTACCGGTATTCTTGTACAATTATTAAATGGTCTATCCCACTCTTAATGTCATTCTAACTTGAGCATATATATATATATATATATATATATATATATTTGCATGTATCTTTTGATATTTTTACATATATATATTTTCTTTTCACCTTATTCTTCTCCATACTTTAATATACTCCTTGATCATTGTATTTTTTTTGTTTCTATTCTTTATCTACCTTACTTAAAGCCAGGTGCAATCATACAGTATATAGTATACATCAACCTGAAACTCTAAATACTTACCAAAGAAAGAGCTCCCCAATAATATCCTAATAGTGAGGTAACAAGTTAATTGGAATATATAATCAGCAGTTACAGAGACATATTACATTGCTGAAGACCACTTATCTTAGGGATAAGTATTTCTTGGTACAGTATCAATGAGGATGTACCTATACCTATACCTCTACCTATACCCGCAGCAATAGTTGCAAATGATCTTTTGGACCTTGTTTTATTCCTGCTCCTGAAATATTGTTTTATTATAAATGCGTAGAAAGCAACAATAATATCTCTAACACATTTTTGCAATCTGCTGTCGGGAATAGTTATTTATGCATTTACGTTAGTGCCTAATATAAATCCTTTTAAGGTTTAACTTTAAAATGGTATCTATATCTATTAAGCCAGTCCGTGTAGCTACTATGCCTTTTGTCTACTTTCGCTTGTGTAGTAATTATAATTATCTTGGCCATGTTCAAGGTAACAGTGAACTATTCCAAACTCAGAATTTAAGATAAAAAATGTATATCCTTACATAATAAAGATTCTCTAATTTGACTCAGACAAAACCGGTTAATGCTTCCTAAATATAGCATCTTATATATACAATACTTCAGAACTCAACATTAATTACTTTGATAATTATAACTATTGTTATTTTGCCTATGTCGTATATGTAGCTGTATTGAACACTTCCATTATTTCCTTTCTAAATAACACTATATGTTTCTACAGAAATGATTTGGACCAGGAAGGTATGGACATTTCTTGAACAATAAACATGAACATTTACTTGCTATAGTTGCTGTCTGGCCATACGTACCCTCGCCATAGTTCTATGCCATTCAGTACCCATGCAGCCTCATATTACCACTCATTCATATTTGATAGCACAATTGGTAACTGAGTTTAAGCAATTTTATATTGGCAATACATTATTATATTAGTATACAGTAGTAGTATTCCCTTATATATTTTGAATAGTAATATGTCTTTATTAACAAATAAAAGAAATTAATGCACAGCAGCATATATTAGTATTATTATTATTAAACTCAACTGCATTATACTCATGCATCCAATCTGAGTAATCTGCAAATCTGCAAGTCAAGCTTTGTAATGGCAATTAAACAATAGTAAAGCCTCATTGTAAGCATTAGGAACTTACTGCAGTAGTTCAGGTGGTAACAACACATTGATTGTGAAGAAAAAATTTAACAAGGATTTTGACATCGTTTAGTATCTATCTACTAATGTATAGATTAATGCTAAGTATAGCAACAAATAGAATTTGTTTTTACAAAAGATGTATACATCAACACCATATAAACTGTAATTACAGACATACGTCATGTATGAATATGGTTGTAATATAAGTAGATTAAAGAAATTTTGCTATGGTCTTTTAGTACAGTATTCCATATCAACTGTTACCATCATATCTAAATCACTCTTACTATTAACTATCTCTCTGTTAAAACTTTATTAGTTCCTTGGACTGTGCTTACTTTGATCATGCCGATCACCTTTATTAAGTCTTGCAAATCTTTTATAATAATATTTAAACTGGATATTACCCATCACCCCTATATCTTAATACCCAAGGGTCTTGTAGATTCTGTAGTATATATTGCCAGTATCCTCTGGATCTCATTCTCTGAGACTCCTTTAATGAACATCAATGATCGTTCTTATATAGTTGTCTCTACATCATTTCTACTGCAAATAAATACCCTTCATTATTTGCACTAACTTGGACTACTATTTTACCTATCTTAGATCTGCTCTAAATTACCTACATTCTCAGTGGTAGTCAACCTCTATAACTAATTGATCTACTTGATATTATTGGATGTAATAGACTCAATAATAATCACCTGCAATTGGCTAGTTGGATTATCCATGTGTGAATACACACTGATTGTGTTATAGTTCACCAATATCATATACATCCTAGTCTGTAGGGAAAACCATCATACTTGATTACTATCACATATACGTAGACCTGGTAGTATATTGTATTTGCACTCTGATGGCACAGCTAATCTTATTAGAGTGAAACATTCACTTTAAACTATTTCTTCAAGAAAAATTTAAGATTTATTAGTAAATTGATATCAACGATAGTAGCCTACCTACCGATACGAAGCAATATATATATATATATATGATTAGTACCACTGGAGCACTTTTTAAAATATTTCATTGGCCCAATAATTTTTTTTTTTAATATCTGATCACATTATTTCTCTTTTTTATTACCATTCACCAATCCAAAGTTTTAGACCGAAAACTATCAACCAAATGCCATGATATCTTAATACAAATATATAACGTACGCCTATAGGATGTAACAATCAGAGGATCACACTAAGTCATTCAATTAGTAGTTATTAGTACATCTCTATAATATCCTTATTGGTCTTATGTTATTATCCATATATGATAGTAGATTGCCTTAGTATGCGTATTGTTGTTATGCATTAGTAAAAAATGACAGGAAACCAATATAATGCAGATGGTGGGAAAATTTTATTATCATGATATTGTAAGACATTGTATCATATATTAGTATGATATTGTAGGATATTATGTAAGTTATTGGCATGATATTGTAGGATAAATTGCTAATCCTCCCAGCCCTTCCTTCCTGAATCCATAATCCCTAATGTACATGTACATATAATTCACTATTCTACAATAGTTGTCGCACCAAAATGTCTTCTGAAGGTAAAAAACAGGACAAGCCAGTGTCTTATAACCCAGCTGTGGTAGGGTGGAATGACATGAGCCTTCCTCTCTTAGTACAGGTTGCTAGGGACTTTAATCGGTCTATTATAGGCATATCTGCCACAATGGGTTTTATAGTTGGTGAGTGTCTGCGTGTGTAAGTAGATACATACAGTATGTTTGCGTGTGCAGTATGTTTGCGTGTGCAGTATGTTTGCGTGTGCTAGTAATTATTTTGAATTTTTATGAATATTTCAAACCTTACGAATGAGAGCCCCTACTCTTTTCTCTGTCTACTACTACTTGATAACTAGGATAGAGTAGAGAGTAATCGGCCTAACTACTGTTCATATCGATAAAGCAAGGTCATATCTCTTACACGGGAATCATTTTATTTTGTGTCTACTGGCTGATTGTAAAGTTTATAAAGTCGAATCATTTTCAATAGTCAGGTTTTCCTCTTCAATAAATCCCTTGTTGTGATATATTTCTTTTTTCACCTAGTACATGTTATGAGAATAAAAGTGTATTTCACCACTCATTTCCTTTCCCTTCTGACGGATAATTAGTCCTACTAAGGCTTCTTAATATGTGTGACTGTAATATTTCTTTATCTATAGGTGTGGCGGTGGTGTCATACCGAACAAAGAAAGGTTGGAAATTACCACAAGTTTTTCGATTTCCGTTAAGCAAGATATATCTTCGTAGGAGGTACTAAAAATAAATGTACGTACGTGTTTATAACTATACTTACGTGTTCATGTGAGGGAGGGAGGAATGGTAACAGCATGCAAGATTACAAGATAATATATATATAAAAACATAAATATAAAAGTATAAGATTTTATTGAATGGGATTTTGACTTTACACTTGGGGTGAGAATGGGGTGAGAGACGGAAACGATGTAGTTATAAATAGTGTAGGCCATGTATGAATGCACCATAGCACATATTTTTAATTTATATTGGGGTATAGGATTGGTTAAAAGCAGTAGTAGTAATTGATACTCTTTCTTATTTGTCCAGTAACAAAAGAGGGATTTACACATATATACGATCTTATATACATACTATCATACATCCAACCAATGATATACAGTGCAGAGTTCAGATATGAACAGATGCGATGGGCTATGGGATGGAACTAAAGGTTATCAGGTCATCCTGTTGGAGGAAAAATGGGTTGATCATGTCACTGGCAGGATCTATACCTCATGGATGTATGGTAGTACACAGTGTTAATATTTGACTGCAAGCATTGCATTTGCAATTATAAGTTAGTTCTATGTAGATCACAGATCAGAGATACTTATATTGCACACATGAATGCATATGTATTTGTGGTATGGGATTGGAATAGTTGTGATATTGTGATGTGGGCTCAAATGCTCCAAAAGGGTTTATATTATGATATCTATGTAGCTATATATGGCTTCAGGGTTGACAGTACTCTGAACTACTATAGAGATATATGTAAAGGCTACACATAGCATATATTTTTGAAATATTGTCTTGTCATTGTTGAAGGGTAAGGGAAGAGGCCCCAGCCTACTTTGCACATTCAACACTGTTCAACTCCTTCCTCTCTTCAATCTTATAAAGCCTCTTCCACCTGGCATGGATGTTGATTGAACTATCTTCAGCCAAGCTACATTTTAATAAAAGAACATTTATTAATGTACCCTTACAGTTCAGAAGACACCTTTATAGTCTACCTTATATATTTACTAGAAAATCATTAATATAAAAAACCCAATTATACATTGTATTGTCAGACCTGAAGTTTTTAACTATGCTTACATATCATATTCTTTATTATTTTTATTACATTTATTCATTATATTATAAAGAAAAAATAAATTTTTCCTAATTAATCTAAAGCTAAAGTGGTGGCAAGCATTTTTCTTATTAGTTTGTGATCTAGATCTAAAAACGTTACTGAGCCAACTAGCCAAAGAATGGGCTTCATATATGAAAACCAATTAGAACTTTACACATACACCTATTTGGTTTCTTAAGTATATATATATATATATATATATATTGTTACAAGATCATTACCACATTTGTGCACTCATAATGTTTTCCCATGTGCTATCCAGATAATTCATCACCTATGGTTATGTTTGTAAGCATAGGAGTTTCTTGGCTATTCGGAACAGTTGAGGTCCAAAAGGCTTGGTCAGACAATCAACAACTTGATCCATGGATGAGATGCTTTGGACTTCAATCTCATTGTTGCCTACTGCTTCCCTGATGTAGTAAAAATGGATGGCAATGTGGGGAGTGTTTTTAGGGACACACGTCATGCTACATAGTCATACAGCACTCATGCTATTACCATACAATGGTACTCTCCCAGTGTTGAAACCTAGTCCATTCATTGAAGCCGCAATGCAAGCAATGCATTGTGTGGTAGTTGCCATGCTAACAAATTTACTCTCCATTGATGATAGGGCACAAGTGGTTTGCTTCCAGGAACTCCAATCCAGTAAACCCTTGGGCAGAAAAATGCAGTAGTCACTGGTACTTTTTGCGTCACTGTATCCTTTGGTTGAGAAATCGACATTGAAACAGGCCATAAGACAAATAGGTCCAGACTTGTACACTATGGTCTCTGACAGGTGCATATTGAAGTATCTCAGAAGATGCAAGAGCATTTCATAATGCTCCATGTTGGGCTTGGCAGAGTATCTGGTGAGAAAGGCCACACTAAAGGTGTTGTCTGGCCTGCTGGATTTACCGATTCAGATTATGTTTTAAGTCTTAGCTAGTTAGGTATGAGAGAATTAGCTAGTTAGTTATAGAATGATCAGGGGATGAATCCAGTGACCCAACAGGACCTAATCCAACCAAAGAGACAAGAAGCTCCTTGCATCTAGCTTCAACTATGTAGGAGCCAACTGACAAATCAGCACCAACTATATAGACTGGCAATCTTATGTTTGCTGATGCAGAACAGCCTGCATCCATGGAGAGCAAGATGTCAAAGCATGCACCTTCAATCATGTGCTTGGGTTGCCATTTTATCATTGACCTCTCCTCTAACCCTGCACTACATGCCATGGTACAGCCCAACATGACAGGGATAAATGATCTGAGGACAGTGGCTTCAGCAATGAAGTCACCACAATGGACTGAATGAGAGCAAGTCATGCAGACTGAAATGAGGGTTTTGAGTGATAACTCAGTGTAGAAACTTGTGGACTATCCAAAGGACCAGATAGTTCTATGTCTAACGTGGATCTTTGCAACAAAACGGGGTAGCCAGGGCAACATTATCAAATATAAAGCAAGGCTTGTAGTGATGCGAAATCGTCAATGTCCAAATGTGAATTACTTTACAGTGGAATCACCTGTCTACATAATGACAACAATCATGATCATATTGGCCATGGCGGCAGCTAAAAACCTGGAGATGATACAGATTGACATAGTTGGAGCCTACCTCAATGAAAAATTAGAAGAAGACATTTACATGCTCCAGCCAGAAGGATTCAAAGACTCAGCTTTCCCATCAGTAGTTTGCAAACTGCAAAAAATGCTTTATGATTTAAAGCAGTCAGCCTTAGTTTAGCTTAAGACTTTGGCTGCTTTTCTAGGGAAAGAGAATTTTTTTCCTTCATCAGCCAACCCATGTCTCTTTGTAGCACATAGTGTTCCATACTTTATGGTAAGCTGTGTTTATGTGGATAATATGTTTGTAATTTCTGACAGTAAAGAAGTGATGGGCACTATGGTGACTAGAAGGGGCCAGACCTTTGAGACAAAGGTAATGGGCTATCCCAAGGAATATGTAAACAGATCATCCACAATTTTGACATGGAGAATGTAAAACCTACCATGTCCCCAATACTCCAAGGGCAAATGGCAGCTCTGGAAACAGCAGACAAGACCAGCTGCAACATTTGGAAATACCACAAGACTGTAGGATACTTACTTTGGGTCTTGTGCCTTACCAGGCCAGATATACATTTTGGTGTTTGTTTTATATAAAGGTACATGTCTGATCCAAAGATTTCACACCTGGAAGATGGTTCAACAGATCATTACCTACGTGAACACCAATAAATACAAGGGATTGGTGTATCATAGTAAGCCTATTGTACTTACAACTACGGAAAAGCTGATTTCATCAGAGATGTAACAAGAAGAAAGTCCATATCAGGATTTAGCATATTCACTTCTGATTTTCCATTAGATTGGGGGATCAAGAAGAAGAGTATAGTAACCACATCATTCACCAAGACTGAATACATATCTGTTTGTGCAGCAAATATGGAAGTACTCTGGGTGACAAACATACTGGACAGTTTGGGGATCCAGACAATACCAGTGGATAGGTTTAAAGATAATTAGTCCACCATTCATATAGTTGAGAGTCCTGGTCTCACCCTGAATACCAAGCATTTTGAGGTGAAGTATCACTTCACCAAGCACCAAGGATGCCATTGTGAAAGGCATCATATGCATGTGGCAGATTGCCACACTGGACCAGAAAGCTGATATGTTCATCAAGGTTTTCCCTCCTATTGAGCTTACACAGGTTTGTAATCTTTTACCTCTCAAACAATTGAAGATATGTCTCTATACACAGGTACATAGAGATGTAGGGGGAGTGTTGTAAGTCTTAGCTAGTTAGGTATGAGAGACTTGGCTGGACCTCTAATTTGTATTGGTAGTTAAGACTTAGATTAATTTAGAATTGGGACTTAGATTATTCCACAAGTCTTTTGAATTAATTGAAAAGAGGCGTAGGAATTATGATCAAGTTATGCAGAAATCTGATTGGTTTTTAGAGGTAGATTACTGCATCTCTTTTGACTTAATCATGATTCAATACACTTAAGGACACTACCATTAAGAAAACTGCTATAGGTATGTGCATAATGTTAAACCTATCAGTGCTAGGTGAAAGCAATAGTATAAGCCCCTAAGTTATCATAGTCATAGATATGGCATATTTGTAGTTAATACTATTAATACTGAACTGGTTTCAGTAGAAGGCGGGAACTACTTAAGGCAGATATGCATATCATAATGGGACCAGAAAATTATGTATCAGATTCTGTCTTGGAGATCCTGACAACTGTGTTCACAACCCCAAGGCTAACACAGACTCTGATAGGGTTATGGGCCCAGCATGCTTCCACTGCACAAATCCATTACATCTTGTCATGTGCGTGCATAGCACTTTTGACTCCTTTAGGATCTAGAATCCCAGGCGATTTTCTGATTGGGGTGTTGTAGTCAATGCTGTTGCCAAAGCAATGAACACAAGTTTACCCGATGGG
>NAOQ01000368.1:53625-67602 GCA_002751075.1 Ichthyophonus hoferi
GTTAAAACTTAAACCACAGTAAATATTTGCTTGGAAGTTTTATTTATATACTATTTGCATCTTAAAATTATTGTAAAAATTTTAATTGTCTTTTACAAAAAGTATAAAGGGAGTAGTTTTTAATCGGTTTGTATTAGTGATATTTTAATGCACAGTTAGTTAGTTTAGCCAATTATATCGTTCTATGGTAATAGCATTATACGGCTGGTTTGTATAGCATTACAATAATAATTGAATATTAATGTGTTGTGTTACACATGCAGAAATTTTAGAAGTTAATAATGGTCATTCAAAATATTAAAAATAATTGCAAGGGTGGACTTCTATATTTATTAGCATGGGAGATTCGGAATGCTCATAGAATAATCGCGAGCCTAGACCCCGTAGCTCATTGGATAATAAATAATATTGGTTAATTCTGGTTCAAATCAAAACCCAGGGCTATATGCCAATGGAAAGATGATATTTTATTTAAAACTATTTCATTGGTGTATACCAGTTGCAGTCCCGTTTTAAGTTACGTTTATTGGTGCACATACTGATCTTATCATTCTATTCAAGCCAATACAAATACGAGTAGCTTTTAATATGCACGTGTATATAACCTAGCAGGAGGTAATTTACACGTCACATTATCCCTCATCATCTCGTTTTGTCTATTTCTTGGTGAAAATGGCTGGACCCAATGTTGATAATACCACTGTTGGTAGTGAGCCCATCTTTGTCGACCTGAGTGCTGACAATGCCGAAACACCCACAGTTCTTAATGCTTTGTGCATGAACTGTGAGGAAATGGTTAGTATGTGAGCAAGATGCAGTTGTTTTCAGTCACTATCATTTGCAACCAATATTACCACACAGTCACTTCTCAGGACTTGTAAAATGCTTCTATTAATTTCACATATCATATGAATAATACCTACCTACTAACCAGTTTAATTATTGCACTGCTACCAAATATCTCATCTACACTAACAAAAGGTCAGACACGTTATAAACACGCTCACACATAAGCTAATATGACCATTTATATTACAATGGGACAACAGCTCGCATATTGTTCCTTAATACCTCCACGCAATTACTTCTTTCTGTATCATTATTGACCTCCGCCACTATTGTACCAATATATAAATCTGTGTTTATTTATATTTGCCAAGGAATACTGTTATTTTTCTCTGAAGTCTACTACCAAGTCATATTATTTCCTCCATGTGCCTTGTCTTTCTTCACACTCTCATGTTTTAATCACACACAGGGAAAGAGTAATATTCTTCCCACCAAGATCCCCTATTTTAAGGAGGTAGTGATTATGGCCTTCGAGTGTGAACACTGTGGATACCGTAACAGGTAACTATTATATTCTATAGAGAGAGATACATGCAGATGACATCTTTTGACTATTCATTATCCATTTTATACTATATGTTTACTGGGTACTTGTAGTAGACCTAAACCTGGTATATATATTCACACAGCATATACACTATACACCCAAACCCAGAGATTTACTTCCATAGTTGCTTCCTATGTTTCTATCATATGTATGTGTGTCTAATTTATACTGTCTTTCCACGAATCACAGCGAGGTCATTTCAGGAGGACAAATCCAGCCTAAAGGTGTTAAGGTCGATCTAAAACTGACGTCACAGGAGGTATGTGATTAGTTATTAGCCTCCCCTAAACTGCGCACTGGCATTGCGTGCTATTTCAAAAACAATACTGTTTTGTCATTGCCTATATTGTATATATTCATGGATTATGATTGGATGCTCTGGGACAGAGAGTGGGCCGTGAGAAAGATATGAAGATACCCAATGGCATTATGATAGGTTAAGATTATAAAATAACTATAATAGGAAAGGGTAGGGATACCATTGATAGATACATATATATTTATTTTAAACTTAGTATCGTCGTCTAGTCTACCAATCAACACCAGAGCTGAAAAATAATACATGTGCATATGAAGGAAATAATAAATAGAAAAGGGCTACTCTCATTGGTTCACATAAGATTAACGAATTGATTGGGGTTAGGATTTGAATCGCCAGTTTGTCAAGTCACCAAGCTGCACTGGTATGTAGGCCACCTAGATCTCTCCCTCTCCCTCTCCCTTTCCCTCTCTTTGCGACATATCTATGTTCTATCCTCTCTATAAACCGTCCTTTACTCTCTTTTACCCCCCCTTTATCCACCCCTTTTCATAGGTTAAATATAACCTGTTTGCACCAGTGCCCAATTTAATTCTTTTTTTAATTGGGTACAGTGCATGTTCCCGAGTTGGAGTTTGAGATTCCCCCTGGAAGAGGTCAGCTGACTACCATCGAGGTAGGTGATTGGCGTAGAGATCAAGATGGAATGTGCGTCTAAATATAGATATATAGCCAATAGAGTTTTATAACTTAAAACGAGTAAACAATGACGGATGGGTGTGTCACACTCCTCTCTCTATTTTGTATTGGTTTAAGTTGAGTGCGTTGCTACGGTTACAGTCGTGACCAATGGTATGAAGGGGAATATACGACGTTAAGGGCGTGTGGTTGCCTTGCTAAAATGGTGAATTATGTACTCATGTGATTGTGAAGAGCGGATTGGTTGATGTTATTAGTTTTCCCTAAAAGGAATCATGGTGACAGTGTGTGCTCAGGCATGCTTTAGCCAATCAGGGAGAGGGATGATATCGGTGTTTGCCAGTAAGATAACAGGGTGGAAGCTCTAAGAGGGAAGGAGAGAGAGAATAAACCTTAGGGTAGATAGAGTGTATTAAGTATATATATACAGACTACACCAGTGGCCCATCTGTGTTACTCACCTCTAAGTCTCTATTCACTTCTTCTCTCTTGCCTTGGTATTCCTCCAGGGTATTTTAACTAATGCTGTTGAAGGCTTGCAATCTGATCAGCCCGTGCGTAAGGTAAGTGCTTGCTTATTGGTTGTATAATATAGTATAGTATCTAGTAATTAATATATAATTAGCCCTTAATTAACCTTAGTTAATCCCTAATTAACCATTTCCCTTACATGATATAAACAGCTGTATTGCGCATACAAGGCCAATATGTCTATATATAGTAACATACACACATAATATACTTTAATGGTTGTGCTTGGTGTTATTATTAAATTAATTGCTGTATTGTATTGGTTATGTTAGATATTAAAATTTAAAATATTCATCAGGTCATGGATCCTGAAAATGCCAAGAAGATTGACGATTTTATTGGTAAGCGTACATTTCCGGTTTGCTTCTCCAATCAATTTTTTCTTTTAAAGTTTATTTGCATGATCGTATATACATTTATGTGAACTATTACTATTACTATTACCATTCTTTCTCTCTATCAACCACCTCTCACCTTACTAATTAATATAATTACCTAATTACCTACCCAGCTTTTGGTAACCTAACAGTAATGAACTCATTAACTACTTAACCCACAGACAATCTAAAGGAGCTACTGGCGTTTGATAGACCCTTTACCCTCTCTCTGAACGACCCTAGTGGCAACAGCTTTATAGAGAACCCATATCCTACCACATATTATGCCCTTTAGCCACTCATTGTTGTTGATTGTTTTCCTTTTTTGGTTGTTTGTCATGGAAATTTGGGGGGTAGATGTCGAGGAATTAAGGCCGGGAAGGTTAATGCTTAGTATTTTATTGAAAATTATTTTTTGTTTCTGGTATTGATGCCAAGTATTGATGTTAAAGTATGTAAATACGAATACCATAGATGGGGCTTAAGGTATATATAGTATAGAGTATACAGTGTGCTTGCTACTCGCTGTAGTAGTAGTTTCTCTCTCTTATACCAAGGTATATAGGATTGCCAGTACCCACTGAATATAAGTGTACGGTGACATAATAGATTCCTTAACCAATGCTCACTCTTGCACCACAAGTGGACGTCAATATGACGACTACCAAGTATGATAGGACAGATGCACAGGGTAAATTGCAGTGCCTCCATTATATATATAAGAACTTTTAACATGTTTATTTCATTGGTTATATAATAATAATAATAATAATAGTAATAATAACTTGTTAACAGATTTATTTCAGTGGCTATATTTATAATAATAACTTTTAACATGTATATTTCATTGGCTCTAGTTAATATCCCTGTCTTTCTAGTAACCCCTCTATACCAATGGCCTTGTTCTCTCTCTCTCCTTCTCTTTCATCATCATCTGTACTGTTATTATGTATTGTATCGTTTCCATTTTTTATACCCTTCTTTTTAACAACCAATTATACCGTGGACATACATACATACATACACACACATATACATACACATATACATTCATACATTCATACATGCATACATTTATACATACATACATACTTACATCCTTCTTTCTTACATATAGCGGCGGCCCTTGGTCTATCTGCCAGTGAGGGAAGCAAGATAAAGAAGGAACAGTCCGAGAAGTTAAAGAAGAAGGTTATGACGGGTAAGCCACGTTCATATTCCCTATTATTCCCTACTATTCCTTACTATTCCCTATTATTCCCTACTATTCCTTACTATTCCCTATTATTCCCTACTATTCCTTACTATTCCCTATTATTCCCTACTATTCCCTATTATTCCCTACTATTCCTTACTATTCCCTATTATATGATTGGATGCTCGTTTAATTACTGCATTGATAAGGAGAGCCACACTACTATATTATGATGGTAGGTCCGCTTTCTCATTACATTTTAATGCAGACTTCCAATTGGGTACCAAAGGAAAGGTCCATTTGGGCGAAAACCTGGTGGCTCAGGATCAAATTGCCGGTATGTATCCTATTGATTTGATTGGGCCAGAGCAGAGATTTTTTTGTAAATCTATATTTAATTTTAACTGCTGATTTGGCCAGTGATTTTTTCTTGACTATTTTAACCTTATTTTCGATTAGCATCAATAGTTTACTAATATTTTAAGACAGATGTGATTGGCGATAATGGGTATATAGATTAGAAAGATGAGTGTCAAATGGAAGGAAAGGAGATTTTGAAACAGTGAGCATTGCTAGAAAAATGATTGGCTTCAGGAGGGCTTTTACTGAATAATTTATATTATTGTTTCATGTACTTTGTGAAGTAGAGGTAGATAGATGTGGTTAGGGTGTATGGGATAGTGAAGGTGAAGGAGAGGGAGGGAGAGGGAGAGGGAGAGGGAGGGAGAGGGAGAGGGAGATAGATAATATAGGCCTATACACTGACTATCTTTGCCTCTTACAGCCCAGACCAAACTTGTGGATGGCAAAGAAGAGGTGATGAAGATAGATTCCTACTGCCCTGGGTGTATGGTAGGTGTCCCTCTCTCTACTGTATATAGATATCCTTATATGGTAAGCATCTCTTTATCTACTATATATATCCTTATATGGTAGGTGTCTCTCTCTCTACTGTATATAGATATCCTTATATGGTAGGTGTCCCTCTATCTACTGTATATATATATCCTTATAGGATCTTACACCCTCCCCTGTATAAAGTCTTACATGACGTAATATATACACCCTGTGCACCTGCTTGTGCATTTTATAAGTTATTTATTCACGTAATTGCATTGGTTAGATTTGGGTCGTGGTTAAGGGTACATACACAGTCAAGGTATTGGTGCTTATAAATAATACAGTATTTCCCATTGGAGAATATAAATAACCTTTATCCAATCACCACTCTCTACAGGCGGAATGTGAAGTTCGTATGCACGTGTTAGGTAAGTGAAACCACCCTATTATGGTAATTTTTTTTTTAACTTATTAGGTTACTATTCTATCTATCTCTTGAGTTATCTTATACTATTTCTAATTTTTTAATTATTTTATTGATAGGATATTTAGTTGCACTATAATAGATATGGTATAAACAGCCACATAGTCTGGTATTGGTCCGAGATAGTTGCAGCCAATAGGGTAACGAGGATAGCCAGTCATTATATCCTACCAGTATTTCCTTTTTAGGGGAAGACATACATAGCTTGTATATTTGTCGCTTTAAGTCATACCAGCGCTATATATGAGCCAATAACCTAACCCACCACCACACTCCTCTCTCTCTCTCCCTCTCCCTTTCCCTCCCACAGACATCCCTTACTTCAAAGATGTAGTGATTATGGCTGTGACCTGTGATGCCTGTGGCAATAGAAGTAGCGAAGTCAAAGTTGGAGGTGGCATTGCCTCTAAGGGCCGTAAGATCACCCTGAAGATCACCTGCACCGATGACCTCAGTCGTGACGTGTTGAAGGTATATGCTTGCTGATAGGCTCCATGTCATGCTTTTAGTACCATCAGTGACCTCTCATTGGATTTCCTTGGCACCGACACCTTCCTCCCCCTGTACCTTCTATAACACTCCTTGCAATCTCTTTTACTACAGGCTGAGTCTGCCACCATTACGATCCCTGAGATTGGATTGGAGCACGCTGAAGGTGTCGATGGGTGCAAGTTTACCACCCTAGAGGGTCTCTTGATTGTGATTAGAGACAGGGTAAGGAAAGGTTATTGGCTATAGGTCATGAAGGGAGGGGGCGGCGATAGGTTAATACATATAAGTTGATTAAAGATAGCCTCGGGTAGTGTATGATTTGATACCAATAGACAGCCTTGGGTACAGTGCCCATATATTTTTATATTTTGAGTTAGGAGGTTTTAACTTATGATAATGCTCAACTAAGAAAAAAAAAGGTCATGGAGACATTTTATCGAGCCAATAGGGTTTGTATTTTAGAACCTAATATAATATAATGAAATATAATACAGCATGATATCCTATAAGATAGTATGATATAAAACCATATAATATAACACAACACCGCATATGTACTAACTATGCTTAATATAGATCACCGTTGACAACCCTTTCTTTGCCGGTGACTCAGCCCCCAATGAGAATTCTCGCACAATGAAGACTTTCATTAGTGAGCTCCAGGAGGTAATACTTCTCCGCTAATTCTTATTGGCTATATTTTATTCTCAATTCTCTATTGGCATCTTTCCCCGCCTCTCCTTTTCTGCCCTTCATATTGGTGGATCTATTTTTTATGTCTTTGTTGCACCAATCAATACCTCCCGTCATAGTCACTATTTCTTCTTTCTTTATTATCCGGAGTTCTTATTAGACACTAACCGACAATCATAATTTGATTGGATAAGAACACCACGGACTTTTTAGATTTAAACCATTTCTGAAGTTAACTTACCCACATTTGACCACCAGTCTTTCTGATCCAATCAACATATTTAGCTATATATATTTGCCTATCATTAACTCATTTCTTGTTCTTCCCCAGGTGATTGACGGAAAGAGATATGCTACTTTCATTATGGATGATCCCTCAGCCAATAGCTACATCCAAAACCTTTATGCCCCTGACCCCGATCCAGAGATGATCATCGAGGTAGGTTATAGTAAAGGATAGTGATTGGTAGAGATATAAATACACCAATGGTGGGCTATAGTAAAGGATAGTAATTGGTAAAGATATACGTACACACCAATAGAGACGTGTTTCCCATCTAACTTGAACCAATCACGTATAGGATTACGAAAGAAGCCACGAACAAAATGAAGAATTAGGTCTGAACGACATGGTCACTGAAGGTTATGAGAAGAAATGATTGGCTGAACCTTAGAGGATGTCCTTTTTTGATTGGCTCATCAAGAAGGGCGGATAGGATATCAACATATTCCTTTACTTATCTATTGGATTGTTAATTGTGAGATAAAAGAGGTTAGGCCAATGATCAAGCAGGGATAAAAGAGTAACTCACTATTGCCTGGTATCTATTAGTGTATATAGACCAATAATCATGTTTTAACATTTTTATTTTTCTCCAGTCCAATGAATGCACTCTTACAGTATATGAGATAGGTTACAAGGCTTACTCAATCCAGTTAGATTATTTTAGTTATTTTAGTGTAGCCAATTGCTACAAAGCTATGATATCCAACCAATCCCAACTGGTGTGAGAAAGGTGGGGTACACTATATGCCAATAGTCGCGTGCTTGTAGCCGACTGGCTTAATAAAGAATGTTCTCGGGCCTATTATATATGTGTATGTATGTGTGTATATCCTGCCTGCTGCCTATATACACTGATGTATGTTAAGATAGGTGAGGATAATAATAGCTTGAATCTTAATATAGATGTACATGGTATCTATAGGAGCGTGCACGTATATATATAGCATACAGTATTAAGTTCATGAGTATATTGGCTTATGTGTATACATATATAGGTAGATTTGCATGTTTGTATGCAAGCATATATATATACGTATATATACGTGTATATCAAATGCTACTGTGTTTCATTTATAATTTAAAGACCATTATAAACCAACCTAATCAGTTAATTAAATCTTTTAATCACCTCGAACTTTCCCTAATATGAAAGTCCACTGTATTGTATTGATCTCACTTTCTTTTAAATGCATTCCAGTGGCTGGTGATAATACAAGATTAATGGCCTTTAGATATCATCCTATGATTATAAGCCAGTAAGTAGAGGTGGCGGATAATGGCCATGGTTACGGTGGGTTCATATAGCTGCCTTAATACTGGTCCTACCACATTTAATTGGTTGAATAAAATAACTAGCCAATTAGATGCCCACAATAGCATATGTATTGGATGATTAAGAACATGCTAACCAATCCCAGTCATTCCCTTGCATACTTTATATACAATGACTCCAATCACTGGAGAGACACAAAGCTAAAGTAAGTTTCCAGCAACGATACTACCATATATAGCCTGATATCTCACTACTTATTGGACATATATATATATGATACATATAATGGCCAATCAGATAAATATTTATTTGACGATTAGTCCATGCGGGTTTTGAGGGTCCTAGTAGTGATCTTATCCTTCTCGCTGGAGGGTGTATGACGTATGTATGACGTATGTATGTATACGTGTGGGAGAGAGGTAGGTAAGCGGTGGAAAGACATGTCCAATACAATCAAGCCACATCCACATAGTTGCCAAGGATGCTATACACGTCTATATATTATCCTATTGGTACACGCTGTATACTCTAATAAATTCCATCCATACAAAACGCATGATAAGCAACCAATGCAATTATTACTTTAAACAGTTTTAAGACGTCCTCTATAATACCAAATACAATGCTTTTCCTATCTTAATACTATTACAAGCATGCAGGCGTCAAATATAATTGGCCACCGTAGTGGGTTACTAGGCAACAAGTCTTACATGATGTGCACAACACCTCCCCAACCACTGTAGGCATCCCTATCAAATGCGTTCATTAAGGCCTGTGAGATGGTCTCAAAGAGGTCCTCGGGCTCCTGATTGATCGACCACCAGAGTGTTAGAAATCTATAGATTGATTATAATGGGAGCTATTGAAGCATTATTATTAGCAGGTATTATTAATTTACCAATATAATCACAAGCATAATACCTTTCTACCTCAATGATTGGGACATTTAAAACGTAAACATTAAAATGAAGTCGCCATATTTTAAAGTCCTTGTCTAGACCAATTCAAATATTAACAATGCTAATTAGCTACCAATTAGCATCTATCTACTAATTATATTACTAATTACTGTGGAGATTTTACAAAAGAGAAAAACATATCATCAAATGGCGTATAGTAATAGGCTAATAAATATAAGTATAGTATATAATAATTACAATATATTTTTATGATCCAATTAGCATTCAGCATGAGGTGCAGCTGATATATAACCACTCAGGACACACTATATCCCAACCAACCAATAGACTCCTTTTATATGATAGGTGTAGGAAATATACATATATAGGTTAAAATAAACCATTGTCATATATAGTTACCTTAATATACACGTCAACCAATCATTATACCGTACTATTTATTAATTACATTAAAACAACAATCCTCTACAGTCAATAGATATACGTATAGATATACGTATATAATACATAAAAATAAACATAGTTTATGTATGGTCTGCGTAAGGCTAATTCAAACGCATAACATATCATATACATCCAATCAGTGTTAGCCAGTAATTTACAGCGCCAAATGGCATTAGCTTTTACATGTATATATCCAACCAATCATTACCCTGTTAACAACCTAATACCAGTCATATATCAATAGGCCTCTACATACCTATCCTATATCTATCCAATCAGTCAGTCCCGACAACCTTGCTCTTGCCTTTCCCTGATAACTCATACAATTCTAGCCAATCAACACACTCTATAACCTACCTTACACCCCCCACATCATAAACAAGGCGTGATAAAGAACCTACCAGATTGGGCTCCCAGAGTGATTCGCACATGCCCAATAGCTGCTCGGCGCACGTGCCAGCCACAACAAAGTCATTGGTAACCATGGGACAGCCGATCAAATCGCATGTAGCAATGAATGGTTCGCTAGTCTTGGGGTCCAGGCCTGCTATGATTGGCTCAACAAAGTAGGGTCCAAACCTATTGGATTAGATAAAAGATACATATGAGCCAATGAAGGATGGACATGGCACACATCAATATAATAACCAACTAAGAGTGCATTCTGATTGTAATGACGTTTTCATTTTCATGCATTTTCCTGCCACGCTAAAGACTTGCCTACCATATTTAGTAAGGAAGGAAGAGGAAGAGGGTAGGTTGTGATAGGATATATATACATAATCGATATGCGTCATACCATCATACCCTGCATGCAAAGAGAAGCAATCATTGGTGCAATAAAAGGCAGGCAGGCAGCTTTATAGTACACACCTCTCGTAGGGCCGTCTCACCTACCTTTTCTCATACAGCATAGAAGACACCAGGCTCATGAAAGTTTTAGGCTTGATCTCTCTATTCTCTCTCAGATTATACAGGTTGAGGCGGAAAGCCAGCTTCTGAGACCTGCCTCCCCCCCAATGGAATGGGTTAGATAAATTATACTCACCAATTAGATATGCTATATACAGGCCACTGCCTTAAACAAGCTCTGGATATTTAAAGCTAACACTAATCATAATTTAGATTGTAAATAAAGATATTAATCCACATTCCACAGGGATCCCCTCTCAACCATTCATATAAAGCTTTGGTCACCTTTCAGGTTGAGCAATCAGCTAATAAGCATCATTCACTATAACACGTTGATTGGCTATTCATCTTATCCAACCAATTCCCAGTACACACCCTTCCTTCTCTTATCCATCAATATTTTCATCGCCTGCATGACGTCATATCCTATATTTCACTTTCTAATTCACATTATCCTCAATGCACCAATGATATATCACAACAACCCTACAATAAAAAAATGAACCAATCAAGAAATACACCAGCCCCTCCTCTCCTCTACCCATGCCTACTTTCCCTCTTTCACTCACAGGGTCTGCACGTCAGTGGCCAATCCAGCGAGGCCTACCATCAGGTGGTCACCCATGGGAAAGACCTTCTGGAAGTCAGTCGACACGGTCTGTCCCTGCACTCCCATTCGTAGATCGGAGGCAATTGCAACGCAATCTTTGCCTACCATGGCAACAATCGCCGCACCATTATAAGACATAATACTCTGATTGGTGGAAGGAGAGGAGGAAGATAAAGAAAGGAAAGAGAGGGAAAGGGAGAGGGGGAGCAAGAAAGGGGGTTAAAGTTAGAAGTTAAAGGTGTGTAGCTATTGGATATATATATATATATATATATATAATACTAATAGGAGGTTATGATTGGGCAGCATATAAAGGAAATAATTGTATGGTAATAAATATATAGATATATACATATACGTTAACAAGGAGATACGAGGGATATAAAAATATAACAGTAGTAGTAGAAGATAGAAGACTGGGAATATATAGACTTAACAAGGAGAGAGAGAGGGAAACAATAGTATAGTGTAGGGTAAAGCACACACAGAGAGGCTAAAGGAATATAGATTAATAACATGAAAAAGGAAGTTAAAGTTGATAAAGAAGGGGCAGGAGGGGGAGGAGGAGGAGTCATGATAAGCAATGAATATAGCGAAAGAACACAATAAAGTCATACGAGAGAGTAAAAAGTTAAGGAGTAGTCAAAGAAATGTGAGGGAAAAACAGAAAAGAATACAGTGAGAGAAAGAAAAAGGGCAAAATATTAAAAAGACATGGGAGAGATAGAACGTGTAAATGTGTGTGTATATGTGAAAGAGATAATTGCAGGTGGTACAGTGGTTGGGATGTTTATAAGAAAAAGTACAAAATAGCAAATAAAAGACAAGAGAGGCTACAGTACCCACGCCCTGCCATTTATTTATAACCACAATAAGAACAATAGTATAACTGCCATTACAAGGGAGGGTATTGTTACCATGTTGATTGTTTTTCTTGAAGACCTCTACTGAGATCACTACAATGGGAAAGACTTTTCGATAAGTTATCAAAACAAAACTAAAAGATATATTTAAAAATCCGCTGCTGGCGCGGTTTTTATTAAAAGTGAATGAAAATAAATATGGATAGAAACGCCAAAAAGGAAATAATTCTAGAGAGGGAAAGAGATATAGATAGATTAATCAATCACATATTAGGTATATACACAATGTAACGCTAACGTTTTAAAATTGTAAATTTAATTGCCCTATCATATATTTGCATGATTCTGTATGAAAGTGGTTTATTTCTAGTTGTTGACTCGCTTATTTAAATTATTGTGTTTTATAAATCAAAAGTTATGGAATATCGGGGTATATCATACAACATATTGCAATAATTTAAAATAATAAAAATATGATTGGTTAAAAATTGAACGTTACGTCACTAGATAGTTTTTAATTAAATAATAAATTGTATGCATAAGCCTGATATAGCAGGATATAGTTTTATTTTATTTTTAAATTAAACATTATAAATAATAAGCCTGGTATATTATGGAAAATATAATAATATATTACAGTATCATACTAAATTATGGCATATTTGCATAATCGTGGTTAGAGTGGCCTTTCTAGCGAAGCTGTAATTTGTATTAGTAGAGCTTAGTATATATATATATGTATTATAGGTAATATAATATATATATATATATATATATATATATGAATGACAATATATCTTATATACACTGTACTATAATACTGCGTATACTATTATAACTCTAATACCGTCTTTTATAGCCGTTATGGCCGACGTACCGATGGAGGTTGACATGGAAATAGATGATGAGGATGACTTGGGGCCTGCTGCCGCTAAACCTACCAATGATACTCCCCTCGCCTCTGAGAGAGAGTCCACCTCCCCTTCAGTTTCTACTTCTTCTTTGCAGCCCAACCTCAAGGAGACTACAGAAGCACCCTCCATGCCCGCCGCTGCCATCACTCCCACCCTTCCTCCTACTGATGGCGCTCACCCTGATGTTCCTCTTGCTACGTCCTCAAGCCCCACTCCTAGCAATGAATCCCCCATAGTCACTATGACTACTGATAACTCTCTCCCCTTTCCTACCAATACTACTCCTTCAGTTCCCATCTCTCCCACCAACCCACAAACCTCTCCCTCCCTTTCTCCCCCTAAACCCTCATCTATCACGACTACTACTCAAACACCATTAGCTGTTACACCTGCAGTAGAAAAAGCAAAGGAAAAGACTGAAGGGAAACGTGAAAAGAAAGCAGACAGGAACATGGCTAACCAACACCACAAAGAAAGGTCACACACACACAGCCAACCACGCCAAAGTAGGTTAGGGTGGGGTGGGGTGGGGTGGTAGACATGTTTCTTAAAGGTTATTGTTGTTATTTATCTGATGGGTCTAGGGGATGGGGAGGTCGGTAGAGTGTAAAGGCATTGTACTTATAGCCAGAGAGTATTATATGCTCTATAAGTATTTATGTTTTGTACCTCTACTACTTAGTTTGGTTGTATGTGTATTTCTCTCCTCTTCATCTCATATCTTTTCCCTTTCTAATGGCCTACTGATCTAGGTTATATGCTAGTGAATAATGTATAGCTGTATATATA
>NAOQ01000369.1:0-12912 GCA_002751075.1 Ichthyophonus hoferi
TACAATATAGTATAGTATAGTATAGTATAGTACAATATAGTATAGCCTAGTATAGTATAGTAAACTATAGACTTTCTAATTAGACGGTCAATTATATGCTTTCTATAAAAGTACAAAAGATCGTATTCATCCAATTGTATTGTAGTTACTATATCTATCCAATTATATTGTAGTAAATATATCAATCCAATCAGGATGTATACAGTACCTGATCTACCTCTTCTACAAGGGTGGCCGGAAATAGGCCAATTTTGGCGTCATATTCTCCGGTCCAAAACAGACCATCTCCCTTTCTGACATTACGAATGATTGCCCCCTAATTGCGACCACCACTTAATTAGTCGTTGCACACATTCATTGCATATGGGTCACTGCTAAATAACAGAAATAACAGGGAACTAAGCAAAATAGGTTGAATAAAAATGCCATTTTGCTCAACCCTCTAAAACAAAATTGTTTTTTAATTATTTTTTAAAATATTAAAATACGTATTTCAACACAACTATTGCTTGATCGCTATTTATTTGTTGGAAAAAATAAAACACCTCACAGATGTCAGAAATTAATAGTTGATTAATATTAATCTTCAGTTTAACCAATAGGATAAATGCACTATGATACCATACCACACCCAAATACTTAAAAACAAATATTCTATTATGAGGTAAAGTAGACAGCTTGTATGTTTTATTATATTATAATATCGTTTTTAAAAAAAATAATTACACGTATAATGTTTACATACATACATACATACATACATACATACATACATACATACATATATATATGAATGTTTTCAAATAGATAGTAAGGTATGATGTGTTTATTTAATTAAATGAGTGCTACGAATCAATCAAATGGCTGGAATACATTATGACCTTCAATGAGTGATAAAAAATATATTACCTGTGGGAACGCTAGATGGGTAGGAGTGTGATCGGGCGGTGCGTATTGGTCCACTGCCTTGGCCATTATCTGCACCAGTACCCAGTTATATTAATGCTACATATACTCCTTATATGGTATACTCATTATGCTAGACCAATGCATAGTTTCACTATTGCTATTTATAGTGCTATATAGAATGAAAACAAGCATATAGCAGCCACTCATACATACATAATTTTTATCGCAATTACTCCATTTGGCAACCATTTCAATTGGCTGTTGGTCAGTGCTCTGTTGAGGTTCATACACGACGAGGGGTACTGGTTAGTAGTTAAGACCAAGTGGGTTGCCATATACAGAAGTATATTGTAAATATACACAATAATAGTTAATATATATGCATTAAAGTGATAGTAACAAGAATACTAGAGTGTATTTTTCATACATAAAGATAGCTATACAAAGTAGATCTTCTATGTATACAAAACATTATGTCACGCTTATAATTCCTATATACTGCCTTATATACTCCTAAATAGGAAATAAACATCGAACAATTTTCATATATGCACAGCCAATGATTGATTATATTGTAGGTAATATGTGCATAAATTCAACTGGCACATTATCATTGGCGCAATCCTGTAACTGTCTTTAATCCACATCCTAACCAATTACAAACAAAATCATTACCTCGTGGTCTGAGATGGTATATCTCTCCTGTAATATCTTGGTCAATAATATATTGTTTAAAGGTTGACGTAATTTAGTGTTGTGGGAAAGATTGTATGCGTGATAATAGTCCACTAGTTCACCGAGAGTATCAAACAGAGCATTGCCAATAACGTACTGTCCCTCCTCTAATGTGATTCGACAATGCTTGTTGCTACCTTCCGACCTGTAGTTGATTCTTTGTTAGGATCTACGTGGAGATTTGTTTGTTTGTTTGTTTGTATGTATGTATGTATGTATGTATGTATGTATGTACAGAAAACAATATGAGGCCATGCACCCAGTATCAACAATTACCCAACTATCCCCATGCAGGCCCACCATGACTCAGTGTGACAAAGCCAGAATAAAGCTACGAAAAAAAAAAAATGAAAAAAAAAAAAATGTATATAGGAATAAAAACTGAAATATAATAAGAATAAAAAATGTAATAAAGTAATACAAAGAGATAATGGAAACAATAACGAGATAAAAACATAAACAAGAGGAAATTTTAGGCAGAGTATACCTGAAGGATATAGATATCTTGCTCTGGTTAGAGCCACTCTCACGCAATAGAAAGCCCCCATCTTGACCATATTGACGTAGCATTATCTCAGCTTCCATTTTGGACAAAGAGCCATTCCACCAGCTGTGTTCATTATTCTGTTTTACTTTTAAATAGCCGTAACTATTGGTACTTTTAACTAACTTATACATATACGAAGCCAGATAATGAATAATATCAAATTTCAACACATCATATCATACTATATACACTGCTATATAACATATTGTATAATATCTTGTCACATAAAAAAATCATAATAAAATGATAGGTTAAAATACATTTTTATTTAATATTCAACATCAAAACGTAAAAAAACAAAACAAAGCAATATCCCATTAAAATACTCACACGTATTGGCTCAGATCCTCTTGCTATCAGCCAATGAATGGTGTTATATATGTGCACAAACACGTGTTTGTTAGTATATGGACACATATAGCATATATCTATTGATCTATTTACACATGTATTTATTTCATTTGGTTGTCAAAGTAGCAGGTGTAGCAAGGTCAGAAATAGATTATGATTGACTGTAGGTTACATTGTAATATCGACAGCCAACGATAAAGCTGAATTACATTGAAAATACTATTTTAAAAAAGAATGTGATTAAATGTTGGAATAAATATATTTCTTTAATATTAATATATGTTTGTTACAAATATATAATTTATGGTTTTCCAATAAAATATATTATACTTATCTACATTTTTACCTTAAAAATTAACAAAGAAAATTCATTAGCGATCCTGATACATAGATGATCAGAGAGGTGAGCAAATCAGAAACCTTATATGCTATAAGCCAGCCAGTTATATTTCTACTTTTCTTGTCTTTATTATTCATTCTCTTTTATTTGTTAACATAGTAAAATTTTATATTGTATTTCATTATACACCTCTAGACTCTGTTTAATTAAGCTATTCCTTTTTTATTCTTTACGTTTTACTACATATTCCTCTCTATTGGTATATACAAACAATATCATATCATAAAATAACATTATACTACATACAATAACAATATACTACATATAATAACAATATACTACATATAATAACAATATACTACATATAATAACAATATACTACATACAATAACAATACATACAATAACAATATACAACATACATACCAACACAACAGCTTGACCAAGAGAAAACTGGCTGGAAACCAATGTCAATGGATGACGTTTATAATACTCCGCCAGTTCATACAGGGTTTGAAAGGAAATCATATCCATCACCCAGAACCCACCGCCCTCCCCATTGGACGATCGAATGCGTGCATGTTGTACTTTCCCTTTGTAACTGCACGTGATATAGGTAAGTATATATAGAATAGCAATGGCCTTTCATGGCAAGTTATCACGTAACTAGTAGCTAGCAACCAATCACATTAATTATATAAGAGAGAAAATGTGATGCTAACGATAAATATAACGAACAGTTAGAAGTAAATAATACATAGAATAGATAATAATTCTAGTTGAACATACATTAAGACAAAACATAAAACAATAAAACAAATAAACACTTAGATTCTGCTACAATGATTTATTTCATTTCATTTTATATTATTTTATATTATTTGGTATTCTTTTACATTATTTTATTGTAATATTATATTATATTATATTATATTATATTGTATTATATTGTATTACATTATATTAGGTTATATTATATTACATTACATTATATTACATTATATTACATTATATTAGATTACATTAAATTATATTATATCACATTATATTCTATTATATTATATTACATTATACGTATACTAAAAAACAATTAAACAACATCTATACATACACAAAGGTCAGCACGTATTCATTGACATGGGTGACACCCTCGCGAATCATATAAGTACCATCGTCCGTGGAGAATGATAACAGGAGGTTTTCGGCACTTGTACGTGGTCCTTTAAATAAGGTTAGGTGCGGTTGGTAGTGCACTAGCTGTGAGGTCTGTGTATAGTATATACAGTATGTAGTGTATAGTATGTAGTATATAGTTCGTAGTGCATAATATGTAGTATATAGTGTGTAGTTTATAGTATATAGTATATGGTATATAGTATGTAGTATGTAGTGCATAGTGTATAGTATGTAGTGTATAGTATATATAGTATGTAGTATATAGTATATAGTATATGCACATGTGTAGGAGTTAGTACATTATATAATAGAATCTTACATGATATTCAATAATATGAAAACAAACATAACCCATGAATTAAATAAAAAACAGAAAGACAAATCCGTATACATCAATGAGCATATACACCAGATATAGTCTACGTCACCTACATTTAGTGTAACCTCATTGCATCTCTCCCTGTCCCTCTCGGTATACGTATTCGCACACAACCAATTTACTCTCTCCCAATCATTTTCTTTCTGCCTTAAAAGTCTTTCCAGGCCAAGCCTTATAAAACTCATATAATATCACAATCTAGCTTGGTCCAATCAAACGATAATAATTAAATAAGCAATAAATAGAACCCAACCGTATACCTCCTCGTCATCTTCCACATATTTCTGGAATTCAAAGCAATGCAATAATTCGTCCGTCAAACTAACGTCATATTGCTTCCATTCCTGGGAAAGTGGGGAACGCCAATCAAAAAAATGATTTTAAAATTTAAATTTAAATAATACAATACATACAACCAATGATAGCATTAGTTCTCTTTGCAGTTATCACTCTCATTCGCCTAATAGCTATAGCCTTCATTGGTTCAACGAACATTATTAGTAAGTCTTTCAAAAAAGTGGGTATTAAAGTTATCTTTTAGAATCTTTCGTACTTGTATATTTAAATTTAAATAGAAATCACTGATTGAATATTTAAATATTTAGATTCGCTCTGAGAAGCTCGCATACGCCCAATCATTAAACACGTTTAAAACAAAACATTATATAACACACCAATAGCAATAATATATATTATCATAAACCACTATAATACTTCAATTCAAACATACATGATTGTACACACCCAATGAAACAACCTGTCAACCTTATCACCCAATCATTTATTCCTTGTTGCTATAACCCCAGCAGAGTTAATCTAATACATAGACATAAAATAGATAATACAATCAAAATCATAATCAAAAACAGTTTAATAAACATGAAACTGACTGGTAGACCAATTGGAAACAGCAGATCAAGTAGATAAAGTAAGCATTGGTATATTTCTCAAGAATATTATCAAGCTATGACTATATTGCCCAAAAAGGGAACATACAATACTCTTATATTATATTTTTGTACTTTCATAAAAGGTAATACACTATCTCTCTATAAGTTAATCAGCTATCACTTACGTAATTATTACGTACATACCCTATTGCCAATCACTTACGTAAATATTACGTACATACCCTATTGCCAATCACTTACGTAATTATTACGTACATACCCTATTGCCAAATATATCGGTCTCCATCCACAGGTTGCCTTGCATTATAGCTACACCTACATCCATATCTGTAGTTTAAATATATATATATATATATATATATATATGTGTATATGTATATGTTAATATGTATATGTTAGTATGTATGTATATGTTAGTATGTATATGTATATGCATATGTTAGTATATATATGATAGTATATACATGTATATGTTAGTATTAAAGTAAATAGATACAGGCAAATGGGTATTTACCCAAGTACCTTATATAAGTATATTGGGCTCTCTATTACATTCTAATATATAGATTATAAATAGATACTAAAACCAAGTATTGCAACCCAGTGATTTTACATTTACTTATATATATATATATATATATTCTGTCTTTCATGTATAGTAGGTGTAGACTACGTCGGCTCAGGGTAGGGTATGGTAGCGACCAATGAAATATATCCCTTATATTATATAGTACTACAGACTATCATAGCTAATGGTACCAAAAGAATCATTTTTATACTATACTCTATCATACCATATCATATCATATCATATCATATCACACCATACCATATTATATCATACCATATCATATCATATCGTATCATTTCCATGCATGACACATGACAAAGCACCAACCATAACCCACCTGTACTAGTAGAATCATGAGAGGAGACTGCAATATCCCCATCCTTCACGCCGTCACGGATTTTCTTATTCTATAAAAAACAAATTGTTAAACACTAGCATAACACTACATAATATTATAACCAGAAATGTCCTAAACATAGTGTTCTATTAATATAAATTGTTTTTTCCCTGGTTCCATTTCTCTCTCATCGGTTGTCTTTAATGCTGTATAATCGCACTCTCTGCTAGCTAATATTTCTTATACTATAACACTAGTATACTATTTACTATACTATACTTCACTATACTATTTACTATATATCCATAGGATATCCAATCCCTAATGCTCACCAATCATTAAAAGGATGGATGTAGTTATTAGTATCAATCAAAAACGAAAACAACCATACATGTAACTACACTCACTTTGATTATAATTTTATATTGTAAATCATTGGGAGATGGTAGTGTAGTAGCATTTTCATCGTTGGTGGTGATCAGCAGATCTCCAAGTTCACTATGGACCAATTGATAATCAGAAAATATAATTATGTATGGCATGATATTCTAATATTAATAATCAGTGGCGAGGTTATGTTCAAATTAGTGGTTATAAGTTTAAATATTATTAGTCATTGTATGGCTTTAGCCAATAATAATGGAAGAAAATAAAAATTAGTAGCATATGCACCCCAATGAGTTGGTCCAATTAAATTAGTCTAAAATTCATGGAATATGTAAGAATCAAAGTTAGAAGGAAAAGAAGGTGGCATTATAATGAATTACAGCTTAGATCATCCAATAGATTGGATATAACATTTCTATGTAACCTATAGATATTGAGCATTAAAGGCTGGTTAATATTATTTTCTCTATTCCACCATAGGGGTTAATATAAATCTCTTATTTTAAAACAATGAATGAATCCAATCAAGTCAACCTTAAAATTATAAAATCACCAAATCACAAGACCCTGTGGGTGTAGAGATGTGGCCACATATGAAGCTTATAGCTGATGCAAAACCCATGTATGACGTCATAATTAATATTATAAATAATATTATACATCACTACTAGTACACTCATTAAATCTTATGAAAATCAAAATTTCTAAATATTACTATTATTACAGCTCTTGCTTGTATCATTTAAAACAATTAGGTCAAAACCCTTAAAAAAAGTATTAAATATTAATAATTAATAGTGAATTGTTAATAACGTATTATTGTTAATATTGGATGATTACAAATTGATGATAATTAATAATTAATAATAGAGGAATCATGTGATATTTAATTCCAGAGAGGCCTAGTTAAATTATATAATATAATGAGTATAGTATAGTATATAATATAATGAGTATAGTATAGTATATAATATAATAGTTAATAATATACTGTTGATAATTATAAAGTAAAAGATAAATCAACATAAAGTTACGTACCTCTGAAACACCTTCGCCATATATTTCTGTTGCGGAAGACTACAATGATTCTCAATAGAGAGAATGACCGGATACCTAACAACCACAAGCGAGTTATACGTCAGTGTGATATGCAACTTCGGCTCAATTGGCTTATTATAAGTTTTAGTTACATGAAGTTTATAGTATTGTGCTGGGAAAATCACAAAAAGAAAAATCCAACTGAAAATTGTTTTATGCATCTATTTAATTCAATCAAATATACATATCAACAAAATAACAAAATACTATTTTATTGCATGTCTTACAGTGGAAATAGGAGATAATATAACGAGTGACAAAGTTGACAAGTATAGAAAAGAATAGTGTCAAGACTTATAATGTAAAATCCGTGGTAATAGACGGAATATGAACAGTTAAAAGTTGTAAAGATAATAGAAATATTAGCAAATGAAATGTAATTAACTGGGAATAATGTCTTTCGATTCTGTATTTTCACGGTATATTTGCCCATTTTGAGGTTTGCAATCACATATTAACCGCTTTTAAAATGTTAAAATGAGGATTCAGTGGTTTATCTAATACAAATAGATTTTGTTACGATTTATAATAGCATAACTTGGGGTTTTTTAACCAATAAAATAATATTTTATAACAATAAAAATGGAGAATTGACTAATATGCATTGAATAGAAATAAAAACACATGCTGATATAATAATAAGATAGTACAAAAGAAGGAAAGTACAATAGGAGGTGAATGACTGCAAATATAATAATAATATTACTATAGAACAACAGGCCCAGAGGATTATAGTATAAAAATATAATGGTATAGTGGTATAGTAGTATATTAATATATTAGTATAATAGTAAAATAGTATAGTAGTATAATATTATAGTAGTATAATAGTATAGTAATATAATAGTATAATAGTATAGTAATATGATAATATAATAGTATAAGAGTATAATAGTATAATAGTATAATAAAATAATATAATAGTATAATAATATAATAGTATAACAGTATAGTAGTATAGTAGTCCAATAATATAATAGTATAATAGTATAGTAGTATAGTAGTCTAATAATATAAATAGTATAGTCGTACAGTAGTATAATAATATAAGAGATTATAATAGAACGATATTATAACATGGGAGTATAATACTGGAATCAGATGGTAATATGAACAGATAATAGAATATGAGTAAGAGAATACAAGATCACAATATTAGAAAAAAGAAAAAAGAAAAAAAAAACAACTCAAAGAAGCATTTTTAAACGCAAAATACACCGTCAGAGGTGCTAAACATGTACTTACGGTGACGTATCAAATGCATGTTTTTTGATTACTTTCACTACATCCTCAAATAAAATCTTTGATGTCAGAGTAAATCCATGATAAATAATTGGCACGCCGTTCTTACCATCCCAGGTATCCACTATAAAGGTGAAGTTAAATTAGGTAAACCAATCATACTATTGCATTAAATTATTGATTGTTGATCTAGAGGCAATATATTATAAAAATGAAAGTGGATTGGGTATCAAGTTATATTTAACTTTATGGATGGTTGGAATAAAGGCCATACAGTGTGAGTATTTTTATGTAATCTATTTATAGACCATTTTAATGTAATAAGTAGTGTATGAGTGGCTTATGATACAAAAGCAAAAATATAAATAATTTGACCCAATAGACGGCAATAGTTTATATTTTAGTAGGGGTAAATGTGTGCATCTTGAAATTGGATTATAAGTAAATTAACAAACTATTTTAATATGGTTGCTTTAATTAGTCTAATTACTCTAATTACTCTACACGGCAAAATATCTTATGCTTCTATCGTAAACAAATAGGGACAATTTTAAAAATGTGAATTTTGGTTTTAATACAAGATATGTATTGAACGGATAAATTAAAATGACAAGGTAATTAGAGTGAAATAAAATAAAACAGACAAGTTGTCGTTAATTCATTTACTTCATGGATACTTAATTAAGATTTTAATACAATAAAGAGAATTGACTCTTAATCAAATTAGTGTGATGTATATAAGATACAGTACACATAGTCCTATATCGTCACCATAACACCGAGGGGATAAGCTGTAGTCAATTAGTAGAAGTGAAAGAGAATATTAGAATAAAAAAGGAAGAAGCAAGTAAGAGTAGGTATAACAGCGAGATATATAAGATAAACAAACTTACATTCTATACAGCGACAGCCCATTCGCAAAGCGTAGATATACGCTTCAGTAGATGACTCACTACGAAATTGATCGCCTAAAAGGTAGCTAGATAGGGGGTAGAATTAACATTGTCATATGGAGTGATATTATTGGTTTTTTGTGTATTAATTAATCAATTAATTAATTATTATTTATTGGTGGCTTTCAGTATCTTCTGCTAAACATACCTTCTATGATACCTATTAAAGCCATTAAAAAAATAAATCGGCGATTCCAATACCTGTACCCCATTAAATTATAATATTATATATATATATATATAACTTCATTCATTTGTTATATAAAACCTCAACGCAATATTAAACCTATTGTAGTAAGTAAGCCATAAATCATAACATTTATTTATTTAAAAATTATAATGCGTGGATTAGTAATCAAACATAAGTAAACATCAATAATGATATATAAAGGCAGAGCTGGCATATAGACCTACAACATCTATCTCTACCCGCTTTGCTCATTTCTGTTCTATGTGGTTTATGTATGGCTTTCAATATTATTGTTTTGCATTACGTATTATACCATATATAGTAATATTAACCTTACTTACTACTATTCCAGATTACACATGATCTCCAGCTCACCTTATATATTCTATTGTTTCATTCGCACTGCACTTCACACATACCTAACCACACTTAACCAAACAACCAATGACTACACTACTTTCAAAACAGATCAATTGCATTGGCAAGGAAACCAAATCCAGGCAATGGAATTAGAAATACCTACGTATTGTGTGAGGAGTTGATGAAGTATTGGTTCAGAGGTAAGTTCATATCCTGATAAACAACATCATGATGGACATTGAAGGCGTTGTTATGTCGACTGATTATATACGCTGTGAATGTGAAACATATAATGATTGGAATGTGATGTTTCCATGACAACAGTATATAGTGTATAGTAGATAGTAGATAGTATGCAGATGAACACCAGTGCATTACAATAAACTAATAATAATATTTATTGATGTTTTAGAGCAACCAAGAAATCAATCAATATCATTCATTTTTTTCTAATTAATATTACAGGGCACAAATTAATTAGATTGTAGTTAAAGCATTTTGAATTTTATAAACAGGTCTATAAAGGAATATAATTGGTAAACGGATAGCGAAAGCGTTTAAAGACTTCAAAAAATAATGTAATAAGTGTAGAGTATGTTAAAAGCCTTTAATAGAGATGTTAAGCAGAAATAATATTCTGTGTATATGAATCAACAGAGACATGATCAGCTATATATACTATACTACCCATATATTAGGCCTATGAACATAATATGTATTGATAGTAACTGGATAGGATAAACTAAAACAATTCATACGCATAAACAGATACCTCACTATTCTAATATCCTTATTCATGGTAGATAGGTTGAAAATAATATGATGTACATTAAACTAACTATGATATTTATATAATATAGTAGCGTATATGTGGTATATATTGAATAGCCAAGTATAGAGTATAGTAGAGTATGTTATATTATAATATATAGTACATAGTATAATATGGTATGTTTATGTAGTTACCTGCCCATATCTACAACCGTTCGGACAAGATGGATAGAAGGCTCATTTACAAGTTCATATGGACATGCCATAATAGAAACCAATGGGAAGAGAGATGTACATACAGATAAACCAATGGGTAAGGGTATACGTACATGCAAACTGATCCTTTGTCCACGTAGGGGTCGCTTCGATATCGTCACTGGTCTCAGCGTATTGGGCCATAATACCTCTAATATACATCGTATCGTGGGCCAATGGATCCTGTTCATACATGAGTGTAATTAGCAATGATTGGCCCGTTTAGTTACCTTTTTTTAATTCCCTTTGTTACATGACATTCATTCATGACCTTGAGATTATTTAAAAAACAATACTAATTTGATTGGCTGTGTAGCACAACATTTAATTATATCTATTGCACCTCGATAAACTTTACTTATAAGAAACCGACACAAATATTGTTCAGATGAAGATAAAACTAATATATATATATATATATGCTTTATCAAAGGCAATAAGGTATTTATATGTCATATTGCAATATATATAATTTCTTAGCACAAAAACCATGTATATATATCTCAGAAACATATATACTTGGAGATAATTATTTTCAAAATATTTCACTTTCTTTCTCCTACTCTCTCTCTCGGCACATGTACATAGAGCCATAACCATGCAGGTTATTTATATTAAGATATAAAAATATAAATACACTTATGATAATAGGTTATTATAAAGAAGGGTTGTATGAATATAAGGAAAGGTTCAAAATAACATAGTACATCACCCAATCACAAATAGTACATAAAAATTAGATATCAATTCAACTAACATTACACGCCAATCATACCTTTTGTATATCCTTCATAAAGTCTGCCAGTTGTGTTAAAGTGATGCAATTGGCCGAGGCACCAGCCGCCAATTTAAAAAGGCTGTGAGTGATTGGTGGTTGCACTAGATGATAGTACAGGCGGCACATGTGCTCAAACTTGACCTTACGTAATTTTAATAGACCAAGATCCTATATTTATGGTTCATAGATATAGATATATTAGTATAGGTTTGTGTGTATTTCATATAAGTATGTAATACATGTATATGTATATGTATATGTATTCTTGCTGGCATATTTCATATATATATGTGTGTATGTTTACGTACATGCGTAAGTGTGGGTGATGATGTGCACTATTCCTTATATGAAGGGTTCACACAACCACATTAAAATATAAAGAAATGCAGTTAAGAATGATAGGATAAAACGCCTGTATGTGTTGGCATTTAAAAGATATATATGCTAAATTTTGTATCGTGATATGATCCAATAGGGCATGATATAGTAGAATATAATATAATATAATATAATATAATATAATATAATTCAATATAATATAATATAACGATACAATACAATACAATACAATACAATACAATACAATACAATACAATACAATACAATACAATAGAATAGAATAG